>JAEAOA010001917.1:4340248-4632748 GCA_016746295.1 Potamilus streckersoni
AATGCGATGCTGTCGGCGATTGTGACCAAGACTGAGACAAGTCTGTCACCAGTCGGCGATCTTGTGACACAGTCGGCTACTGCGACCAGGATGGCGACCAAGACTGTCAAAAGTCGGCGACCAAAGAAAGAACAGTCTGCAATCAGTCGGCAACCATGCAACAAGTCGGTGACCCAGTCGATACCTGTGACCAAGTCGGCGACTAGAGAAAGACCAGTCGGCGACCTTGCGACAAGTCAGAGACCCAGTCGGCGACCGCGACCAAGTCGGCGATACCCAAGAAGTCAGGAATAAGACGGTATCGCGCTGAGGTAGAAATCTGTCACACTTTGGAGTGCTAGTGATCAGACAGATTCAGCGGGGTATCACTCCAAATACAAGACCTATCATAAAGAACCCAAGAAAGCGAAACTTGGGTCAGTGTATCCAAGAAAGTGTTCCGCTACAATATATACAACAGTATAGGAAGTTACTAAATTCCTCGAAAATAATAAATATTAAGGCTACATTCAATAAAAGCTGTACAACTAATAAAGCAGTTAATGAAAAGGTGAAGAAACTTTTAGCAAAACTTGGATGCTACGAATAAAATCGGGCTTATGCGATGTGGACAACAGAAATCTTGGTGCTACGGTAGGATGCGAATTGATCGCGATATATTGTTATAATTTCCTTCTAATAATCTGCAAAACTCTATAGATTGTTAAGTATTTTTTTTTCTTGTTTTTTTTTGTTGTTGTTTTGTTGTTTGTTTGTTTTTTGTTCTTTGATGCATATATACTCATTTTTGTTCTCTAAAATTTGTACACCAAAAAGGAATTTTCGATGAAAAAATAATCAAGTCTGAAAATATTAAAACAGGTTAATAACAAACCCCTGCATTATTTATCAATTAATATTACAATTAAAAAAATGTTGACAATTTAATAGTACTGTAGTTTCTCTGTTTGACCTTTTCGAGAACGTTAATGTAGATTGGTGGGTAATTAGCATAAGAATTCAGCTTACGTCGTGTTGTCATCTCCATTTTAACTATCATAATCCACAGCAGGGTACCGGCATCGAACCAAGCATATAATTTTTAGATTAGCTGACAGTTAAAGAAAAAAAATCTGTCATGACGTTTCTCATGCCCTGGGTTTCTTTCTAGGAAACAAATCGATACTGGAGCCAGTCTCAATGGAGTATTACCGAGGCTAGTGTGTCAGTCAAGAATTATATGCAGAGTTGGACTGGAAGTGTTAACAATTTTCATTGCTCAGGCACCAGGTTTAGTATTAAAACAGCAGAACGTTAGGAATAAGTAGAGTAATTCGCCCTTAACTACAGCAAACGTCACGTGTTCGGTCGTGTGTGAATAATGGTTGTGAATCTGTCAACATACCTTGATTTATGCACTATAAACCTTTGTACGGTAGCGCATACATCATTAGATGTCGACTAAATCTAGAATAAAATACCATTCTCCATCAAAATTTCACAGTTGTATTGATTTTTATTATAAATCTGTCACTCCTACTTATGCATTATGTTTTAATTAAGGACATTTTTACGTTAATGCAAATATTTCAGTGAAAGTTTGTTGGAGTCTAGCAAGGAGGTGTGTGTGTGTGTGTGTGTGTGTGTGTGTGTGTGAGAGAGAGAGAGAGAGAGAGAGAGAGAGAGAGAGAGAGAGAGAGAGAGAGAGAGAGAGAGAGAGAGAGAGAGAGAGAGAGAGAGAGAGAATATTATGGTTTCCTCACGGTATTTTCCAAGATTCCTTCAACAAGTATCATTAAACGCCTATTCCCTGTTGCAGTGAATCAAAGAGAGACAGACAGAGAGACTTCCTTACGGTTGCCTCACGGTATTTCCCTATGTTCCTTGAGCAAGAATCATCAAATAGACACAAGTTCCCAATTCTCGCGCACGCTTAGTTAAAACTATGTTACACTGGCACACGAAAAGCCACCATAATGCCGGTAGTTCTTCCTTACTGCAGAAAGAAAAATGTATTACGCGTAACGCACAGTAGCTGGCATGCCGAAGTTCCTTACTGTAAAACCAGTCTACATTCCCACCGATAGGGCAAGACACAGAAAAACGCAGCTACTATCCCCTCTAGAAAAATACGCATTACAGAATGAAACGCTCGATCGATATCTGGCGCTGTTCATTGTGAGAATCTGTGCTTCCAGGACGTCTGTAGAAATGGTACTGGCCTAACAGTTTTCTAAATTGGATCTACAATTTCCATATAATAGATTATTGCTAGTATGGGAAAAGTAGACACGAATCCCATTTTGTTTAAAAAAACATTTTAATAAATGAAAGTAAAACTAGTGAGAAATTTAGAGACCTTTTGTATCATTTTTATGTTTCAAACGTAAACAACATCAAAAAGTGATGATTGTATGACAAATTCGGAGAGCTGTCAAGTAAAATCAATCGTCAGAATTTCTGAATGTATATACACTGTCGAAATCGGTATAACTCGTTCATCAGCCATATGTTTATCTGACATTTTATTCCAGTTCAGCGACTTAGGAATTCTCGAAAGCTAATGGAACCAATTGATCCACTGTAGCTATTCGAATAAAGTGTAAAAGCGTGAATATAAAAATACAGTAGAACATCGTTTATCAGGACCTGTTGATCACGAACTACATGTAGACAGGTTTGCAAAGAATATATATATATATATATATATATATATATATATATATATATATATATATATATATATATATATATATATATATATATATATATATATATATATATATATATATATATTGTGATGTGTCGAATTTTGAAAACTCTTAGAAGCTTTGGTTAAAGGAAGTGTATCGAAGTCAACTTAATTAAAGTAGAAAGGGCTAGAGATAGATGATTATTTTCATTTCATCTCTGAACGTCAAAAGGGAATTCGTTCTAGCCGACGTAACATGACCGAGTCAGATGCTATGGTACCAGAGAATGACATAAGACCCTTTCCCAAAATCGACGGGTTAAAGGGCGGGAGCTGGCTTTAGATGATTGTTCAAAGTAATGTTAATTACGGCATGATTAGTTGTTTAGTTGTCTGGTCAATCCAAAAATTCTACGGAACAGGTTTAGGAAACAGTCTATTCCGATTGGTTAATATGGATTTATGGGCGTAACTCTGTATAAAATTAAAGGTTTTACTTTAGGAAAATTCTTTAGTATTCAATCTTACTTGGAAAAATAGTGGTCGAGATTCCGGGAAGAGCGTGTAAGACGTTATCTTGTGATTTGACAGTAAAGCGGGAGTTTTGTCTCAGCGAGTAGGCAAACCCTACATTCTGAATGCGTAAAAAGTACGTTTTCATTATAGAGTAAGGGGCCAGATAGTTGTCTCAGTTAGGAGACGGACTATACGTGAGGTTCGTGGAAATGAATAAAGAAACGGCAAAAGGTACGCAATCTTAGTTTCCCGATTTTAATATGTTATTTCATTTGTTGATCTATTTCAAATGTATTTTTGATATGATGTATGTATGTATGTATGATTTCATTTTGCAGGATTTTAGTGAAATGCTAGTCATGACATTTTATTCTTTGATTTTCTAATTATCAATTCATTTGGAGAATTGGCAAGATTGAATGCAATTAAAATTTCATTAGATTAGTTGAAAAGATTGCATGTAATTGAATCTTGAATACATAGGAGTGATTATGAATTTAAATGAATTAAGCTTAAGGAATGATGGGTAATGTTTCATAGTTTATGGATTAACTCTGTTTAGAATGAGTATGACCTAACATTACATACATACCATATACTAGTTTGTAATATTTAATTGATCACTTAAGTGTATATCTATATGCTAGTTTGTAATATTTAATTGGTCGAGTAAACTATTTTAGAATAGTTAGATCTGAGGGTCTAAGCCATATGTAACTTAACACTGCTAGATTGGTAGCGTAAGCAGTTGAGTGGGGGTTACATATGGGTTCATACGGCTGAGTTGAATTTAATTGACCATCCCTAGCGTGACCCGAATTAAGGTCAGGACAAGCATTGACTCTGTAAACAAAGAGTTAGGTAACGTTCATGCGGCAGAATTTATGCCTTTTGTTTTCTGAGCCGAATTAATGTAAAAATATAAATATACCTGGGATTGTGACCTATTGTCTATTGCGAGACATTTTATTTATTAAAGGAAACAGCTTTCCTGGATTCACATGAAAAATCCCTGAACAATCACAGGACCAGAACAAATTCTACGCAGAAATCTAAGTCCAGAGACGATTGTTAAGTCAGAGATCAACGGACAAGAGTCCAAGACGAAACAGCTAGACAAAGATCGGCAGAGCAGGGACGAATGGAAGTCTTGATGTCTGCATAAAATAGGTGATGAAGTCTCTCATCGTTGCACTCAAAGGTCACATCTCATTGGCAATGAAGATAGTATATTAACGTGGAAAGTATTTTTACATTTAAAGAAATTTGTATTGTCTTTTTATTTGAGTACATGTTAGTACCATTTTTATTCTTTTGTAACCAAGTCCTTGATTTCTTTTCATTTTAAATTCTGTTGAAAAACTGATTAAATTTTATATTTGTTCATTGAAAGGGGGCTCGTCGTGTTTATTTTATTCAATATACTTGTTCAGTGATCTGCATTCTTCTTTCTATCTATCCACACTGGGTAAACTACACCACGGAGGTCATTCCCTAGCCACGAACCGTAGGGAAAGAGGTTGGTGTGGTTTGCACGCCGCCAATTTCGTCACACACACACACACACACACACACACACACACACCCACACACACACACACACACACACATATATATATATATATATATATATATATATATATATATATATATATATATATATATATATATATACATACATACATACATACATACATACATACATACATACATACATACATACATACATACATACATACATACATTGAAAACCTCGAGACATCTTAACTCGCACAAACCTTTAACATCCTAGATACTACAGTAACGTGTTGTTTTAATTCAGTCTGGGGAAAGTATTCTGTACTGTTCACTGCCTGATCACATTGTGATAAGGAGTAGTGAAGGCGCAAATAAGCAGCCAAAGCTGCCCCCAGCCACCCCTTCTGACTGATATATTCATTATACCAACTTCAAATATTATATAAATCAGCGTGCTTGTCATTCATGACACAAAACGTGGAACGAAAACTCGACGTAACTTAAAGAAACATAATCACAGTATTATAGTGTGATATCTTTGATATAAAACAAATCAAAGAGATGAGGTATTATTTCGTTAGTCACGGACCTGATTGTATACACGACTCGTGCATAAATCATGAATGGTGATCCTCAACAGTTTCCTCTGAAAGTGGAAACAAATTCTTGTCGAGTGTGTCGATATCCAGCCTGTGGCACAAAAGTATTTTGACGGGAACTACATAAAGAACTGTATGAGCATGGACCATATAATAAAATCTTGAATTAATCAAGAGTGTGGTTTATGCAACACATTTTAACCAGTTTTTAAATATTTTACATGTGTAACCTTTGTATATTATTGCAGATACATTTTACAGAAATTTAACATTTTCATATTTTGTATTTTAGTTTGTTTTACTTAATGGTACTTGGCAGGATTTATCTTTTTGTCGCACGGTGCCTTGAGTTGGCATACGAGGTGACGTAAAACACTACATACATACATACATACATACATACATACATACATACATACATACATACATACATACATACATACATACATACATACATACATACATACATACATACATACAGACATACATACTGACAGACATACATACTGACAGACAGACAGATAGGTAATTCAATTTGTATATGGCTAGCTTTGCAATAAAATTGCAAACTGCGAGGGATGTGATGTCCTCTAGTTGGGGCATGAACTGAATTTTAATTAGAGTCCGTTCGATAACTGTCAGACAGATTTGTCCTTGTATGGTCATATAGCAGAAAATGGCACAGGTGAGTCAAAACAAAACAAAAATTTGGGGAAATCTTGGGCAATTTGAAACCGGCGTCTTGGAATGATATTTTTTTTCAGAATAATGGTTAATAAAGGCGGATTAGAGTGGAATATTCTGATTTCGATGGGAATCTTAAAATTATTTGGCAGTTAGAGAAATTATTCATGATTAAGTAAACGATGAGTGGTGATTTTTCCAGACGGAAGTCCAGGCTTTATATAAATATCCCTCGCGAAATTAGTTCTGAGGAGAGCCAGACTTTTAGCTCCGGCAAAATAATAAGTTCTTCTCGTTAGATTGTCCAAAGGACGTTTGTTGGTAAGTTGAGGACACATAAGCAAGAGATTCAGCCCCTTAGTATGAGTTAGTCTCAATAAAGCACAAAGTTATTTTCAACTGCATACAATATATTCATTAACGTAAGTTTGTAATTATTTGTTGAATTTATTCGTTTTAACTTCATGCTTCAATTTTTATTGAGTTCGGAAGTTAACTGTTTGCATGGATTTTGTCTTCAATATTATGTGACTCCTGGATTATACGAATTTGTTAGAATTACGCAGTTCAGATCTAATAGAAATCTCGTTGACTCTTTGAGTTCCCTCCATATTCCTTATTCTCTCTTCTCTTGTTCGGAGTACGAGTTATGAAGATTTAACTCGAACTATGAAGCTGTTCCCTTACTGCCATTTCTTTTACAAACAAACAGTTCTTGCCTAGTCTGTTTTCTCTCTAAGACAACTATAAGGCTACGTGGCAATTTCACGTGACCACTACAGTGCGTCTCGGAGTTGACTTTATCTTCCCTCAAGAAAAATCTAACTGACGGATTTTCCAAGAGATATTTCTTACATCGCTTCTCAAGGTGTACGCCCTTAAGTTTCCCTGGCCAATCAGAAATAACTTCCTAAAATGTCCCCTCCAAATTCAATGTCTAGTCTCTGTCGTCTGTTTCACTAGCCTAAAATATTTCACAATTAGCGTCTTTTGAAAACTCAGTTATTTGATGTGTTCTCCTTGTACCACAGGAAATGACTGGGTCAGATTCAACTGGGGTTTAAGATAATTCCTTTTATGCTGAGATGAAATGAGGAAATAACATTGAACTTCCACTAGACCTTTCTGCTTCAATTATGTTAACTTGAAAGCAAATTTTTTTTAACCATGGGTTTCAACACGTTTCAAAATTCGACACATCACATACGGCAAGGTCGGCCTATCACCAACATTGATTTGGAAAAGACCGGAAGCATTCAGGTGATATTCATATGCCGGCAATTTGAGTTCAATCCGTTACTCCTTTATGGGATGAAGTTTGTTTTATCTGTTTAGCAGAACGGCTAATTGAATTACGCATAAATTTGTTATGACTCAGTTTCAAAGCAAAAGCGATTCTTTCAAATGTCATGTTCAATTTCATTTATTATTTAAGTAATTAAATTGTTATATTTTACATGCATACATACATACATACATACATACATACATACATACATACATACATACATACATACATACATACATACATACATACATACATACATACATACATACATGTAAACAGTTTTTCTTAATAATTCGATTTAAATAGCACGAAAAACGTGTTCTAATATCGGTTCCTAATTACTTCTAACATTTTTTTTTGTATTTTACGGCGTTTTAAATGACTAGAACATTTTTGATGTAGACTCAGTAGCACATACACATATACAGTGAATTTCGCATAAGTTTTGTTCCTCGATTTCTTAGAGGAAGCGAATCATTTAAATGTCATGTTCAAGTTTCTCTTGTTTATGTAAATAGAGTCTCTTACGTACCTGAGGTAATACTCTGTTAACTAAGAAACTATAATTGCAATTAGCTTTATGAATAGGAACCAGTTGTGCAAAGAGTTCGTGTGTTCATGCTTCATGCCTTATTCCTCATTGTCAAGTTAAAAGGCCGAACATGTATTGCTGCTCATCTTTCCGTCTTAACTAAGCTGATAATATCAACATTGATAACTACTGGGATTACCCCATTCATATACACACCACTACCATCCATGTATGCAAAGAGGTGAACAAAACATAGATGAGAATGCTAAACTTTGCAAGATCCATACCCTTATAGGACTGTGGTAGGGGGATTTGGGTTTTACTCATAGTTCAGTAACTTTGTCTATCCATGCGAATGCATTCTATTATTTTCTCGAGCAGCAATAGTTTATATATCATCCTACAATACTATATCACAATCGATGTTATGGTCTGCATCCAAGCTAGCCAAGGTTCCTATATGTTAACCCTATCTACACCTGTGGGTATGTCCAATAGACATGCGGCGATGCAAGATGTTTGAAATGTTATTTAATGTCAGAGGACTTATTACAATACAGTAACCGTGTTTGAGCAAATGAACCGACCAGCCAGATGTGTTCAGTTCATAATATTTTGTTTTCTGCAAGTTTTTGTACTCTGGAATCTCGCCACTATATATATATATATATATATATATATATATATATACACATACATATACATATATATATATATATATATATATATATATATATATATATATATATATATATACACATACATATACACATACATATACATATATATATATATATATATATATATATATATATATATCATATCATATCATATCATATCATATCAATACCTTCTTTAAGTGTTTAAATGAAGCTCATTCTTCTGTACACCTGGCTACATTTTTTCAATCGGCGTTTATGATATATTGTTCTTTTATCTGGTAACAACAGGATCGATACTTACTGCTTGACAAACAATTAAACAAATAAAATTATTGTTTTCAAATCATTCTCAAAAACCCTAATGTTTTGATGCATGTCGTCCAATTGAAGGTAAGTACGTGTTCTCTGCTTTTGCTCTACCAACTATATATACATTCTAACTCCTTTTAATTCACATATTTATCTACGTGTATATCTACATATACATTTTGGGATAATTTTAATTAACGTTATATGGTTTTAACGTGTCAAAACAGATGCAAAGGAAACAAAAGTTTCAATAAATATAACATGTTTTCCTTAAATCATACCATATTTTATCTTACTGTTTTTCTCATCTTGGAATATTAATGTTGAAGCCAGCTGAAATTTTCCATATATACATAAACGCTGTAACTCATATCTGACAGAGGTGAAGTAAAATTGCAAATCAAATTACTAGTTTATTTCGTGGACTATAACTGCCACATTCCGTACGTACTATTCTGAATTCACATGCCTTTCGCTCTAAGGATGCCACAACACAGAAGCGGTTTGTGTTATTATTGTTAGATAAGCGAAAACTGTCAAGTCACAATTATGTATTCTTAGAGTCTCCATTTCTCATATGAACATCTCCATACATGCAAAATCAAACCTATCTGGATAGTGCTGCGGTAACGTGGTCGTTTTGCAATGCAGTGTTCCTGAGTTCCCACGCAGTTCAAATATAGTCACATCTATGTGGTTACAAATCGAAAATCAGGGCTTTTATCGCGAATTCCTACTTCCTCTGCCTCCAAGACAACATTATGCCAACATCTGAACCGTAGTGTAACTGATTTATCGCCAATGTAGAGACAGCCACACCTAACTTATTAACATAGTAACGGCCGTAGAAAGCGATCATGGACCCTGATGTAAGAAACACTCTGTCCTCTCCTAGTTCTTGTTCAAGACCCCGGGAATATATCATCGGTTGCTTTTTCCCCTTCCGTCAGCCCTGATCATAATGCGTCATATCAGAACAAAGTATTATATTTTTGTTCTAATGTTTATTACATTGTGATAATGTCATGACAATTGGTCAAAATATGTTTTAGTGATGTGTTGATTTTGTGTGTGATAATGTAATTCTGATAGGTGACAAACATCAGGCTTAAATGTCCGTCAAGCTAAGCCATGAGATGCTCACACCTTTGCCTGTGATAGTATTGCTCGCTGGTCTTTAGGTATCCGCAGGTACCATTGTTTGAGGGACATACGGCGAAACAATAATATTCAGCAAATACTGTTGAAAAGTAAGAAATACAATGGCATTTTTAAAAGAAGTAGTTTCTCAATAGGATCTTCGTCATACACTATTTTAGTGTAATAGACCTCATTCAGTGGCAACTTATTTACCTACGTTATTGTTAATGAGCACTATGATTGCGTAAATGAAGGTTCCTTTCAAATGAAGTTCCACTGTACATAAAAATGCAGACACAGTTACTGATGAAGACAAGCTGGATCTGAATTAAGTCTTGAAGGTTTGGACCAACAAAAAAACAAACCATCACATGCCTTGAAAATTAGTTGTCTCGGCAAATGAAGCTTCCCAACTTAAACACGCTTTTGAAGATATCTGCTAAACTAACTCAATTATAGACTAACCAGGAAGTCATCTTGAATGATCGGTTTACTGTCTGTGAACACCCATGTTGTTCGTGATTTTTATTTTTTTTTATTTAGGCATGCAATTTTCTTAAATGCCTATTTTATAGATAGAAACGTTACAGTTGCTTCATTTATCCGACCAATCGAATGCTTTAGTATTTAGAAAAATGTTGACAAATTTTGGAAATGTAGAAACAGACACAGCTTTCGATAGGTCAAGACGTTTTGTCATTGATACATGCTAAGTTTATAAAGTCTTTCAAGAAGAGAAAACTACCACTTCACATATAGAAAATGTAGATATCACATATAAACTTACATAGTATTAAGATCGCTCAGATACGTTTCCTTTGAATCATATTTGAATTAGATAAAAATTAGCAATAAAAAGGTTTCTCAATGCCAAAAATGAAATCTACCCGTGTTATTCTATCTTCAACAACCGGATATCCATGTATGTAACGCGTACCAAGCTGCAAATGAACTAGTCCAGATCTGTCGCCGTATAATGCAAAGACAGAGATTGATCATTATCTTCACGGTCTTTATTGCAAGATAATGACCTTATTGCACCATTCACAGACAACAGTGACAAAGCGAACTGTTTCAGAAGTAGAAAAAAGTACCGTATAATTTTGAATACGTGTCAGTTTGGTACTCCGAAGATTCAACTGCTTAATTCAATTAGATTGAGGAATATATTTTTTTAATCTTTTAATTTTATTTAATTTTTTTTCTAAACAAAATAAGAAGCAGAAATCGTTTCCGTGTACTTTTGGTTTAAAGGATTCGAAAACAAATAATTCAATAGTGAGATAATACTTTCATAAGTACAGAATAGTCATAATTTGATGTAATAAATATTGGTTTTTCGCTTTTGGAGTTTTTGTCAACTCGATCAAGTATTGCTTGGGAGGAGGGTGGGTGGTGGCCTAAATAGCGAAGTCATTTTTTTTCAGCGTGTGTAACTAAACCTTTGAAAACTTATTATTTTGCATTATGTGGGTAAGATAGTAAGTTAACTTATATAAGGCCTAAAGAACTATTTGCCTTAGAAAATTTCCTCTTATTTGAAGGTTTCATTTTGAATCACTCGTAGCTGTGAAACGCTGCCCGATCACCAGCAGTAACTGGGAAAAGACCGGAATTACCAGGTGATGCTGTCATGCCTCCAGTCTGAGTTAGATCTGTCACTCGATCATATGTTGAAACTTGTTCTAACAGTAACAGAACGGCTAAATAAAATTCGTATAATTTTTGTAACTTTATTTCTGAGAGATGTCATGTTTGATTTCATTTTTTGGTTATGTATTTGATTGAAGTTTTGCATTTTAAATAAGAAGGTACATGTTATTCTGCTATATATCTTCGCGCAGATCTCTATTATTCCATCCATTACTTTCATATTTTATTTTATTGTTTACTCGATCCTGGCAATAACACCAGGGTCGATCATTTAGATAAGATACCCCCCCAACTCGCCCCCCCAAAAAAACGTAAGGAGAGGGGGAAAGCTCTCAGATAACCCAACATCCCATGTCAGTCTTCCAAGAAACATTGCTTACAGATTTTATGATTTTTTTATTTTTCTTGTCATTTGCATTATATTTCATGTTTGCGGTCAGAATCGCATACCCCAATTTTGTCTAGCAGTATAAGTTTATTAGTGTCACTTTGCAGGATTTGTTTATTCTTCATGGTTAAACTTGGTCTATAGGGCACACAGTCTCATGAATCTACTTGAACAATTTACCACAAGACATTGTTCTCGAAAACATAAAAGGCCCATTCAGGACAGTTTTGCCTACAGTTCAGTAATACAAAAAGAAAATACTTTTTAAATAATTAATGAAAAAAAGTGCCAAAAGTATTTTTTTTTTTCAGAATGTAGTACAAAAGATGTCTGTTTGATCATCCTTGCCTAAACGTTTATTCAAATCATTAGTAATTCGGCCCAGTTGTAAAATTTGCGGATGGTATACAGATTTTGGCTTTAAAAAAATTGTCTAAGCTGTTCAGGATGTTTTGAACATAAACTATACTCAATTATGAGTGAAATTTATTTAATTGTTATTGATTGATCACTTTTTTGCACAGTGGTTACATATTTTCCAAGGACCAGTGTTATGGAATTTTGCATGTGTCCAAAGATTATTGAGAAAAAATATGTGCAATTACTGGATCTAAGTCTGAAGATTAGGTATATTTGTGTGTATTTCATCACGACTACCGTAATTTTAATGGTTTAAACCGTGTATCGAATAATTTTTCAATTCCAAAACATGTTGTCACTATATTATTTTGTTTTGATACCTTTAGAAATGTGCACTCTAGATTCAGTTTGGTTCTAAGAGAACAACAGATATAGCTTTGCTATTAAGATTATGTGTGTTAATCAAATTTGTTTTGCTCCAGTAATATGGACTTTATTGTCAATAAGTTTGGTAAGCGCTTATGCCTAACTATGTGTGTACATACATTCCTCTCTCTGTACAAATGTCAAGAGAGCGTACAGGGAGATATACACTGTCTCGCCTCCCTTTCCAAATAGTTAATGTTAGGTATGGAATGAGATGGTATCAAAATGAAGGTTCATAGCCTAAATCTTTTCTTTTTGTATACACTTTGTATAGTCTTGATTCAAATTGATATTTCATGGCCGTTGTAAATTACAAACATATTTCATACAAGATGCATGTTCGTTATATGTGCATGATTTCGTATGGGGTCTTTCCTTTGGCAATAACCGACAAGGGAAAAACTCTGCTGATGTTACTCGATAATTTTGCAATAAATAATTATACTGATTACATGTTTTTATCTGATTTTGTTAATATAGTATGAATAACACGTAGGTGAGAGTGCTTTGGGACAGTTTTGAGGTAGTCTTGGCGTGTCTTGGGAGTCTTGGAGTGATAGTCGCTTCCATTTCGTATCAAAGGAATCTTCAACCGAAACCGCGGAACGACTAATAAATACGTGGATTACAAATGAGCAAGAGATTTTTCCTATAGACAAGCCTCATTTAAATGCAATCCCACCACTAATGTCATAATATATTGACGAATTATATTACTTATAATAATATGAAGCTCATTAAACAACGAATGTTATGGCAATTATATTTCAACATTTGAATTCATACCTTTGTTCATGTGTAATATGTATTCATCCTAATAATAAAATATACTTTACCGTAAATGTAACTCGTATAGTCGAAACATACCTTGATAAAATAGTCCGTCAATCGCGAATGCCTTCTTGTAAATGACTGAATTTTAGGCTCGAGCATTGTAAGCAACATGATCTAGGGTCCAGTCCTTTCTCAATATTTAATTAATAGCCTTCATATTATACAATCAAAAACAGGCACTTTAAATATCACATTCAATTATTGGGATAAAACGATTGAAACACACACACACACACAAATACATACATACATACATACATACATACATACATACATACATACATACATACATACATACATACATACATACATACATACATACATACATACATACATACATACATACATACATACATACATACATACATACATACATACATACATACATACATACACACATACAAATATATAAATGGATGGATGGATGTGTGTGCGATCTTTACTTATATAGTGATAAGAATAGTATTAATGAATGAACATATATAACTCGTGGCATTCAGTTGAAAATTACGGTGTAGTTTTGGTTACACCGCGCTCATCGTATGTTTAAGTAGCCTCCACGCATGGTCTGCTCCTCCTAGTCGGACAGTGGATCCCTAAAAAAATCTCCTTATTCTCTGCAGACTCGTTCCGTTCAAAGCTTTGACCCCTGACCACGAGAAAATTGATAGCTTCCTCTGACCCATGCAATCACCCACAACAGCATAGCTTATATGAAACCCCAGAGTCCTACAACTCACCATCCAAGAAACAACTCTAGAGATGAAGATTGCTCTCTTAAAGTGGCCAGTTTCCTAGAAAAACTTGTGTTGTAATAATATTCTCTGATGTGTACCCTGCTTATGGTGCAATCCGCGGCAAGAGAGCTTAAGAAACATGATTCCTCATTGCAAAGAGCCTGCTCGTGTGGCAATGGGTGAACCAAACTCAGCATTTTAAAATAAATTAAGACGTAAATATACCCTTTCGGGTAACTTTGTATGAGGAAACGAAATCCGAGCACATTTTAGTTAGGTATAATTGTTAAGTACACACACTTCTGTGAAATTTATACATACATTAAACATACAAAAAGACGAACATGCTATCACACAATAAGGGGTAGGATGTAAATGAAAGTAATGAAAAATGCACACACTCGGACACACAGAGAAAGGGTAAAATTGTTTATTACCACACTATCCTCTTATACAAACATATTATTCTATCACGCACAAGCAAGCAAAGGTAGGAGTGTTTACAGAGAAACTATAATGCATGTACTGTCACGATTGCTCAGTCCGGGTTATCAGGAAATGTATGAATTTGGGTACTATTATCGCGTTTGATGTGTAAACATCCCCACAGGAAGTGTTAATCCTTTATGCAAGTTGCCAGCCACCAAGACTATAGAACAGCCACTAGTAAAAGGCTTGTATTATTCACACCTAGGCGTTAAATATTGGTTCAGAGATCAAAGGAAACCCGTATGAATAACGGGCTGTGTTCTCACACGCCACGTGGACAGACAGCGAGAAGACATTGTCTGCTGATTTTAATTGGATCAGTCCACAGCGACATCTAATCGAAATTAAGATAGAGGGTAGGATTAAAACTTAGATCGGAATTATAGCTCAACATCGCAGCAAAACTATCAGTATACATCGACAGATTATATGAGGAAGTAATGATTTCCCCCTGGGGGTAAAGCCACTCATAATTTTGTTGGAAAACTCAGGACCAGATTGTAAGAGAATGTAAAGCTTCGAACAGGTCAGTAGGTTAATTGCTCGATCTTTGCAAAACATTACGGCGTAATAATTATAATTATCGGTAGTATGTAAACTTTAATTACTGGGCTTGTTTTAGTATGTAGAATTACTTTGTAGTGTTTCGTTTATATTCGTATTTGAGACATGGATTTGAGTTTGCGTAGAGAATTGTGTAAATTATTAGCTCGCCAGAATAAGTATTGTAATTCGTTGGTAGGTTACTTCGTATTAACTAGTACATTTAGTAATGCGTTATGTTGGAGTTTACTCATGGTTAAACTGGAGTTTGGGAAAATGATTGAAGCATGTAAGATTAGTTTAAAAAAGATGTGTGAATATATCAGAGCATGGATATTTAAATGTTCATATATTTTGTATCAGTTGTAATGTAAGAGATGCGTCTGATTAGTGTGATATTGTTAGATAATGGAATTATGAGTATGTACTTATGTGAATCAATTTATTGTTGTATGTATAAGAGTAATTGATACCGTGCTTTTATTATGACGCGTTTATTATGTTTTTTTTCCCATACATGAATGTATACGTATTTCGGTGTGAATGAATGCGTGACCTGTGGAATGTAATAGCCAGTGTCTGATGATAGGCTGTGTGTAGTGTGAGATGTGAGCTCTGAAGAAAACATTGTACCATCCTTGTGTTTTCACAAGAAACGTTTTGGGGACAGAACATCCGGTGCAAGTTTCGTAGTCTCAAGTCTCTAAGAGGGAAACGGAAGTAAAGACTGACAGTGCAATCGGAGTTGACATAGAGAAGATGGATAGAAGGTGGTGGAGGAGGAAAGTTGCCTGGAAGGGAAAATAGAAGAGGAGGAGGAGGAGGAGGAGGAGGAACTTAAAGGGAGTCAGGGAGAAAGAGAGGGAATTAGGAGATAGAGAAGAATACACAGATAAGTAGAAAACAAGGACAGGTGGAAATCTCTCACAATACGAATCCAATGGTAGGTTAGAAAAGGGTCGAGCGGAAGAAGTGTTTTTGGGAAATTCGAATTATTGACCATTTAATTGTTATTAAATTGTTGTTATTGAACTTCACTCTTTTTGAATTTTTAATCATTTAACTGTTGGCATTGCTGACTGGGGATTCGGTGCTGTAGATCTAACTTTCACTAAATCAACTTCCAACCAAAATCGAGCATGGGTAGAACTTCTACAATAATTTAAATAAATATTGGAAGCACTCTACCCCCATTTCCCCATAATCAAAACCTTAGTGTGAGCAATATTAGATTCACACAAGCATGATATCATATATAAGCAACATATATATATATATATATATATATATATATATATATATATATATATATATATATATATATATATATATATATATATATATATATATATATACACAAAACACACACACACACAAAACCATAAAATACAAATAGGCAGTAATTTTAATAGCTTCTTTGTATTAGGATATCTAGGTGGCCATGAAAAAGGGCCCTTGTAATATGTTGACCAAAGTAGATGGTTGATACAGATCATACAGCTTCACTACTCTGCTTCTAAGAACTAGGTCGTAGTCTAAGAACCGCTTCAGACTTCCTTGTTTCTCCACATACATTTTCATATGGTTGTCTCCATAATCTTTGTGATGGCCTACGATACTCTACCCTTGACTATGTTAGACATTATGCTGCTAACGACGGTTGATGATTGTACTCGCGCATACACCTTGTTGGGTTGAATAGTTGAAACAGTGGGATAATGTGCTTGTACATATAGTCTAAGACTGGAAAGGGAATGAGATGTTCCATCAATAAGAACGCAGATAACATAATTCAATCAGAGAGTGTTTTCTCTCTTCCGCCTAATGTCGCTTTGAATATATATGCGCACGAGCATTCCTATGATATATCATAGCAAAAAAGTTAAAGTACAATACCTAAGGGTGATAAAACAACGAAAACAATGTGTTGGGGTGCATCCGCTACAGATATACTGCTTTCCATGGAAGACAGTAAAACGATTACTACTACTTATGTTACTGTAGCCAGCATTCCTCTTCCAGAAAAGGATTACTTCAATTTAGCTTTCACTGATTTCCTGTCGTCCCCATAACATGTTTTGCCTGTTCTGCCTTCACCTTTTTCTCCATTATTATCAGTGGCTATTTTTATTTAAAGAAATAGGATGACGAGTTATATAGGTTTTGGAAAAGTCTGAAAGAAAACAAACATTTGTATAATAACAACATAACAACAAGGAAAAGAAAAGAGAAAGCTAGGAGAAGAAGAAAAAAAGACGAAGATCCTACTAATCTCTCTCTCTCTCTCTCTCTCTCTCTCTCTCTCTCTCTCTCTCTCTCTCTCTCTCTCTCTCTCTCTCTCTCTCAATAAACACATCAAGTGCCTCATATAACTATTGCCGACATACATCTTAGCCATATTTTGTTTTACATAGATAAAAGATGCTCCAAATTCTTTCAGGCACGAGTCATTCAGACCATCATGGCTATATCTGTCAGATACATGTCTGCATATATTGTACGTCGCACAGCAATTTACAGAAAATCATCCAAATGTTCGCTAGAATGTTGTTTCGCCAAAATAAATAATAAAAACCCCTCTATCTTTTCGGACCACTGCAGCTATATCTTTGATAGAATTAACAGAGAAGTTTCGAAAGATAAAGAGTTGGCGGTCAAATCCTTGTTTCATAAATTACCAAGGTTTTTTGAATGGCAGCTGTCGGTAAATATTAGAGGTAATTCGTAACTTCGAGGTAAGTCTTACAGATCATACTTCGAATGTATGTTGATAGTTACCATTCAAACCATTTTGGCTGTTTACTAAACAAAGATTTACCGAGAAGTTAGGAATCATATAGTTTTTTTCACTGGTACTAAAATCAGTTCTTCCAACAGCAAATTTATTAGCAGAAATAGCCAGGGTAATCCTAATAGAAGAGAAATTTCCGGCGCACAAAATATCTGATTCATCTGTAAATTACTGCTGCAGCAAACATCCAAGGTACATTTTAGAGTTCCTGAGATAGTGAATTAGTTCGGAAGGCATTCGCGATATGATCTGAAGGATTGACCTCCGCGTTGCGAATGTGTGAGGACTATGTAGCTTGGTTTCCTGTCTGGTTTACCTACAGCGCTTTGGTATAAACATCTATAGAAAACCAGTTTATATGAGTACGTTGCACGCCTCTATTTGACTGTTTAAGTGTTTTTATGTTGATCATGTACCCCAGTTTTAGAAATTTTCTTTAGCTATACCATCCGAATGGAATTCAAAACTAATTGGAATTTATCATTTCTGTGTGTCTATGAATATGCACTGGAATAGGTCCGAAACCACTAGGTTACGAACCTTCTTGGGTACGAATAGCTTTTGTACCTTAGAGTAGATTCGTTTTGACGTTGAGAGGTTTTGTGCCTGTCAAGCTGGAGGATTCGCAGCCTTCTGTAAACTTTATTACATACTTTTATATTTTGTTTTTCTTTCCGAGTCAGATATGAAAAAGCCAACCGGTATAACCTAGAATTAAACCATAGCAACCTTTACGTGTTACAATTATCGTAATGGAAGATAATAAAACAGCTGATATCATCGCGCAACACACATCGCTTACCGTTGCGGACAACATAACGACATTTGAATGATTCGCTTGCTCGTAGTAATAGAGCTAAATAATTTATGCTAAATTCAGTTAGCCGTTCTGTTATACTGATAGGAAAAATTTGATATTATAGTCGAGTAACTGATCGAACTTACATTTCTGGCATGCGAGCATCACCTAGTGCTTCTGGATATTTTCGAGCGACTGTTGATGATAAGTCTCTCTCTCTCTCTCTCTCTCTCTCTCTCTCTCTCTCTCTCTCTCTCTCTCTCTCTCTCTCTCTCTCTCTCTCTCTCAGGTCTCGTTGTCACCTAGTTGGAGACTGCGCTCTCTTTCGAATGAGCTTATAAATAGAATAAGGACAGGAAAAACCTAAGGCAACGCTTGCCAAATTTGACCCAAAACCAAGAAAACTGCCCTCACTACCCACGAAAAGATACACTGAAGCACATATTTAATACCTGTCCATACTACACATCACAAAGAGTTTTTACATCATCGTTAAGGGTCGAAGAGGACGGACGTGTTTTCCAGGAGCTCCCGGAGAACAAAGGAACAAAGGACCGGAGAACAAAGAAAACAGAAGAAGGAAGAAAGAAGTAAGAAGAAAAGAACATAAAGAAAAAGAAGAAAAGAAGACACAAGAAATAACCAAATTCTTTTACACACGATATATTGTAAAAGAAAAAGGTCAGCCGAAGAAAGAAGAAAGAAGAAAAGAAGCTTGCTACTATCACATCGCTGTTGTTCAAACAGCAGCAAAGTAAAATAGGGTTAGTCAGAATGCCTTACATAGGGCTCACTTTGGCAAAGAGCTCTTTTTAGGCTAACAACTACTTTTTTTGGCCCTTGAAGGGATGATTGGAAAGGGAAAAAATATATAACTTACCACCAAACAAATTAAGACCATTAAATTTCACAAGGTAGCTTATACCTTACAAATTTGACATAAACTTTTGGAACTAAAGGTACGCATAGTACGCAAAAACATAATACTAACATATAGTAGGAAATTTCACAACTCCTATTTACTCGACTCGTATGTGGCTTACGCATGTTTGGCTATGATAGGGACTCCCACCCCCAATAGACAACGGGCAGAAACAGAACCTTAACTTAGTGTGCGGAAGCGACATCCACTGCCGACGCCGTCAACTCGAGGAAAACCATGGGACTCAACAATCAAGGAATGAGGAAATGCAGTAGGAAGCGCCCTGGGCCACATAAAAACAAGTGAAAAGGTTACATTTTCAAAGCCAATAATACTATGTGGACCCAGGGTAAGCCAAACACAGGGAGAGAATTTCAACCCACAAGATAGAGGAATCAACTATGGTGACGCCCTTTGCTGGATCCTTTCCTTTGCCTTTTCCGAGCCCGGGGGTCGAGGCGGTTAAACTGTCAATGCCACTAAAAAAGGTCTGTTTTAAGGTTGGTGGAAAAAGGTCAAGCACTAGACCAAAAGCCCAGCTCTCGGGCTAAGTGCCTCCCTAGATTAGCAACATTACCGATAAGGTGATGTCCGGCTTAGGTGGTAAACCATCGGGGGGGGGGAGGGCTATTACGCCCATGCCCCGGGGAACAAAAAAGTGTCAAGCACTGAGACACGGGTGAGCCCTGCCTCGGAAGAAGGGGAGGCCGCTAGTCCTTTTCAGGGCTATAACTAGTCATAATACACGAGAGTGGACACATGACTATAAAGCAGATAAGATAAGACATCACAAAGAAATTTTTTTATACATCAACAGAAGCAGCTGAAAGCCCCCTACAACTACGCAGACCTATTAAAATCAAGTAATAAAAACATAGAACACACACACACACACACACACAAACATCATAGAATATATAGAGAACATAAACAGAACGAACGACATATAAACACACAAAAAATGATAAACATAGACAATAGACTGAGACGAGAGTTAAACAGACAGAAGAGCTCGATACAGAACTATAACAACAAACAATCATTTGTGACTAACTTGTGCAGTAAGATGAACCCAACAAAAGAGGGAAATTAAAGTGCAAAATGGAACTCTACCAATGCGACATATGAGAATAAAAATAATCAAAAAACCAAAGTGAGAGCGTCCAACACAAACAGGATTACATACAAATACCTAGGATTGAAAATCTATGTATCCTCTTTCACATCCACCAGGACCAACTCACCAAGACAACGGGATTTCAATAAGCCTGTATATGAAAAAGGCTGGCGGGTTGCTGAACAGAGCGGACGTGTTTTTTCTGAGCTCCCGGACTTTAAGGATAATATTGGATGATTCGCTACACATTAAGGATATTACGCTAGGAAAAGCTAAGGTAAAGTAAAATCTACTAAAATCTACTCAAAACTACTGAATTTATAAAAGTCTAATTAAAATCTACTTTACCTGATAACTCTAAATTAATTGTCGTTATACAATAGGTAAAGCCAACTAGTACTGAATTTTAAAACCCCAAACAACTCTTACTTCAACCAAAGATGTAAATATACCCTCTTTTACAAATTTTAATTTTTTTAACATATTGAATAAAAATCAAAACTATTAATTAAAATAATTTCCTTTGTTCCTTTGTTCTCACTGAAAATTCCTTTGTTCCTTTGTCCTCACGGGAAAAACACGTGGGCAGCCAAAAATATATACTGAACAGTGGTACTCCTACATAACAATAACCTCTAACAATATATTATAAATACTTAATCATACAACCCCTAAATGAATTTACATTAAAATATTTATTGAAAAATAAAAATTTTAATTTAAACTCTAGCCAACAGTTAAATTCCCCTCTCAACCTACCGGGTTAATATTATGCCAGCTTACAAATCAGATAACACGAAATTCATAAACCCTAAACTAAGGCTGCATCTGATTGACCGATAATAGCCGCTCTTAATCACAAAAGTAAACATACAATCTGGAGCTAAAAGAAGGATTGAAAACTAAAATCTATACCAACCAATCAAAATTTAGCACTCGAATGACGTACACAAGAAACGCAACTTTAGTACAAACGCTCCCACATAACGAACTAATAAATGTACACTATTTTCCAAATTAACGAGGAATAATTAAAATCTGAAGCATCCAATATTATAAAATATAAAACTAAAAAAAAAAAAATAATTTCGATCCCTTGTAATAAGAACCCTAGGAATTATTACACCTTACCTTTAGTCAATGTAGCCTTAGTTATAAACATAATTAAAACATAACAATAATCATAACTATTTATAACATACATATACTGTATTTGTATTTTAATTTTCCTTATAATAACTATATATACTCTAATTAGTATTGATAACCATCTATAATACTACAACTAAGCACATAATAAGAATGAAATACCATAAAACATAATTTTATTATAAAACCTAAATAGAAAACAAAATTAAACTAGAATATGATTGAAAATTCGGATTTTATCATCCAATCAAAACCAACGAGAATACAACCTTATAATTTTGAATCATCCAATATTACTAAATCAAAAATGCAAGAATAAAGAAGAATCAAAAGAGATGCCTACAACAAACCATCAACAGGAACAAATCATCAGTATAAAATAAAGGGATTCAATAAGCCTGTATCGGAACCATAATAACCCATCTTCGCATACAAACCTGTACATAACTGCAAGCAGCATGCCTAGTCCATACCATACAACAGGCGCTAGGACTCATACTAGCACAAGCCTGGGTGGATCCTGACTCCTATAAGCACTATATATATATATATATATATATATATATATATATATATATATATATATATAGATAGATATATATATATATATATATATATATATATATATATATATATATATATATATATATATATATATATATATATATATATATATATATATATATATATAGGATAAGATTTCCCACCATAACAAGGATAAAAAGGTCAAGGCCGATAAGGGAAAATCAGGAACCTCCCACCTGATAGACCTAACTCCCAGGCAGGAGCGGAGTAGACCGATTAGCCCGACGTACACAAAGACCGAAAAGTAACCTGGTAAAGGCTACAATCACAAAAGTGAACGGAACGGACAAACAATTAGCGATGGACAGTCCGGGCCGCGCAGCCAACTGTTCGAAAATAAGTCTACAACCTATGTCTTCACTTTGGCCTGGAAGACCCAACATTAAAACGAGATTATTTGGAAAGGCAGTCAAAATTAAAAACCAAACATTGTCAAAGCGGTGATAAATGTCAAAATTAGGTGACAAACACCTAGAGATTGAGTTATTTTTTAGAACCATATAAGTACGCTAGTAGTAGGAGAAAGTAAGAATCCGAGCTCAACAACCCCCTCCAGACCTCCAAACAAATACAAAATACCTAGGTAACGTAATAGAAAACCTATTGCAATCAATAATTGCGTTAAGAATCCGAGCTCAACAAATACAAAATAACTAGGTAACGTAATAGAAAACCTATTGCAATCAATAATTGCGCTAAGAATCCGAGCTCAACAACCCCTCTAGACCTCCAAACAAATACAATAGAACGCCTGTTGCAAAATACCTAGGTAACAGGTAAAATTTAATTACGTGATCTTCCAGAATAAGCAAAATGATATGTCAGACTCAATCTTCCAAATCATTACGATTTAGCAGAGCGTGGCGATTGTGGACTAAATTACGCATTAGAATTCCAGTAAGGTAAGTGGTATTATATAAAATTTTATGTTATATCATACTTCTTTTGATAATCTTTCTCATATTTGCTGATCCTCATGGGTAGAATATCTGTTAACATATTGTCAATAATACGAAATTCACGTATTAAATCGTCCATACTATATTTTACTCCTCGTAGGTAAGATCTTATTTGATCAAGTAGTTTTTTGTAAGTTATAATTGATGTTAAGCAGCCGTGCTTTTTAATCAAAATTTTAGGTTCAACTTTTTTACAAGCTGCTGTAAGAGAAACACCAACACCGGATATGATTAACAAAAACGGGTTTAATGATATACCACTTGAAATTATGCCAGAACTAGTCATTAACAAGGGTAGATATGATATTACTCGAAGTATTTTGTTATAATATTTGTAACATTTTTTTACGCACCAAAGTTTTTTGTGATAATATTTGTAGTATTGTATTAGTGCGTCAACATCCTGTTCTGGAATATCTTTTGAAATATGATTGAAATCAACTATACTTTTTTTCATTATAATATTTGTTCACATAATCTCAGGCTTGATCAAGTAACTAGTTGAGGTGTTTCAGCCACAAATTCCAGACAATACCAATATGACGCAGCAGTTAATTTTTTGTCATCAGCTATTAGCATAAAAGTTTCTTCAACATCTTTGTTTAACACAATAGACACAGTTCCAGAGAAATTATCAGTCGAGTGACGCCATGGAAATAATGTAAATATATTAAACTTTGCACTGCTCAACACGGACAATCTATACACACCAGTGACCTCTGCAGTATGTTTGAGAGTGTTATTTTGCGGCGACCAAGTAGACATTCCAGAAGCAACAGTATAGACAATATTTTTAATCTGCTTGTGAGGAATTTTAATCATACTTGTTTTCTCAACAATACCAGGAATTCCACTAATAATATCGTTGAGTTTTGTGTTAATATTATCGAGTGTAATATCAACAGATGGCGGACTTCCAAAAAATTCGTTATTGGTTTTGTTTATGTTTCTACGAAAATTTAAAAACGTGGTGATGTGATTAGTAAAATCAGTTTTGAACTTGGTGATTTCATTGTTGATATCATCAACATATTTCTTTGTTACAGCATCAAAATCAGATTCTGGTGTTCTAAGATTATTGATGCCATTATTGTTCATGTTGAGAAATGCACGCATTATACCGCCATGCGCCGACACGTACTTTGATTCCTGATCATCAACATATTTCTTAGTAGCAGCGTCATTATCCTCAGTTGGGTTTCCAAGGTATGTGATCTTATTCTGGTTCATAGCAATGTTTCCCGTAAATAAATCACCTGCTTTTCTAACATAATCGTTAACTGACCTACCCGAATCTTCTATCTTACCTTGATTGTTAAAAGTAACAATATTATTAGCAACTGCAGTAGGATTTCGTACTAGTACATCTGATAGTTGTACATTACTCGTCTTTAATCGTCCTTGTTTGTCCTGGAAAACTACAACTTTATTTGGATCTACACTTGCAACGTTTAACAAATTGTTGATTTCATTTTTGAGCTTATCAAGAGTCGCATACTTGGATAAGTCACCCTGGTAACCTTCTGTTAATAAATCTACTGCTAATGTTCCAAATTTTGTATAGTAGCTCATTATACATACCGTTCTACACAAAATTGTTGGTTTAATATAACATAAAATTATACGATGGCGAAGATAATAAACTTTGACACCGAGCGATTGGTGAAGCATAAACATAACAATGAACTTTCAGACTGTCATTATCTTATTGTTGGGCGAACTGGATCTGGTAAAACAAATTTGTTATTAAATCTTTTACTCAATAATAACTTTAACTATGATAAGGTGTATATTTACACCATCAACCCCCAACAAGACAAATACGAGTTACTAAGTGAGTATAATGATAAACTTCGTGATGACCTTGGCATTGGTGATGATATATTTTTGATAAAACAACCAGAAGAACTCGTTCCAGTGAATGAACTCGATTCGTCAGAGCAGAAGATAATCGTCTTTGATGATATTCCGCTAAACAATGAGGAAATGAACAAGATTAGATCATATTTTTCACTATCACGTAATAAAAGATGTAATTCTGTTTATCTTGCCCAAGGTTTTTATAATGTTGATAGGTTTATTAGGCGAAATACGGGTTGTTTCATATTATTTCCCGGACTAGATAATGTGGATGTGAGAAATATTGCAAACGAACAATGTGGTGATGTTACAAAAGATAAATTTATCGAATTATATCATCGAGCAACTAAAGATAGATATAGTTTCTTTTTATTTGACAAGCTAGCGCGTGATCCAACCAAAATGTTTCGTTGTTGCCTTGAGACGTTTCTATGATATAATTTTGTAAAGCGTATAAAAATAATGGACAAACATCAACAGAAAATTGAATTACTAAAAAAGTTTCTCGAAACTCGAGCAGCTTTTAAGAAAAAGGTGGAAGAAGCTCGACGTGGACAAGTTCAAGCAGAAGAAGAAAGAACCAAATTTTTCAAACCTGTTACTGAGGCAATGCTTGGCAAGCAGCCAGAAATACCAACATTGTCTCCGGAAGAACTAGCAAAAATGAAAGAAAAGGGTTTGTTTGGTTTACTTGGAGAAAGATCGAAAGAAGAAAATAAAAAAATTGCAGAAGAACTTGTAAGAAACATTGCTGATCCTGCTGCACGACAAGCTGAGTTTGACAGGCTAATGAACAATCCTCTTGAACTTCAACACGCAATAACAAGATTGACGGTTAATCCAGATGAGATAAGAAGTATGATGGAAAAATTGTCAGAACAAACTGAGAAATTAACTGAGAAACAAAAAATATTACAAGAAAGTGTGATAAAAATGGTACCTTTTGGAGAATCTATAAAAATTTACAGAAGACAAGCTAGGGTTAAAATAGAAGATGATGAGTATGAAGAGTTTATGGAAAAATATAATATCACTAATATTAATACTATTCGAACTTGGTCAGAAGAAAACTATGATAATTTGATAGAAAAATTAAGAGAAATTATAAAAGATGGCTCACATGCTGATGATAAAATTAAAGATGAAAAAGATGAAAGAAATATTCCAACATTACTCAATTATATTAGGGAAGGAATTATTGCTGAGGTTTTTCTTAAAACATCAGAACGATATCGAAATAAACCAGGAGGTTATAATAAAAGTTGGAATTTTATAAGACTATTAAAAAATATGAAAAAAAGCGAGATAAAAGATTACCGGAAGAAAGAACTGGAGGTGGAGTTAAAGTTTTTACATCAAACGCAGACATAGTCGATCGGCTAATGCTGTTGATATCCTCTAAAGAAGCTGGTAATGAAAGTGTAGAGATTGATAACGAAATTATTGATATACTTGATCATCTAAGATCGAGTGGATTACTAACATCATCCGAGTACGAAATTTTACACCGCGATCTTATCTAAAATATTAGTATAATGCAAACAACATTATTGCTTGATTCGTCACAAATAACAGGAAACAGCGCGAATTTTACAGTAAATTACAACCCACCAATAGAACTAGATCCTGCAAAACAGTATGAGATTGGATTAATTTCTTGTACTTGTTGGAACGCCATGCCGAATATTAAAACTGGGATTAATGATGAAATTTTAATCGTTAATGTTAAACAATCTCCAACATCACAAAAAGAGTTTATTGATATACAATACAAACTACAAATTCCACAAGGAGCTTATAACATTACTGATCTAAACAGAACAATAAAAGAGCTTCTAACAAAAGCTGGTGGGAATGCTGACAATTTCGAATTAGCGGCGAATTATAACACCTTACGAGCTAGGATAACAGTGAAAAGAAATATGAAAGTCATCTTTGAAGAAAGAAGTTTTGGAAAGATGTTAGGTTTTACTAGAGTTTTATACTATACCAGCGGTGAAGATAAATCTTTGACATTTGATGGAGAACTACCAGTAGATATTACAGAAGTAAATACAATACTCATCAATTGCTCTATCGCATCTGGATCTTATACGTCAAAAGGCAACCGCGGGCAAACGATCTACAGTTTCTCACCAGAAGTCCCACCAGGTTCTCTCATGCAAATCAATCCGCGACAGATTATCTACTATCCAATAACACCTGAGAATCAAATTACAAGCATTACAATGCAACTCACAGACCAATCTGGACGACAAATAGACGTGAACAACGAGATAGTCACGTATTACTTACACCTACGCACTGCCTAGGCATGTGATTTTGTGTACATAATTTTATAAAATGAGACGAAGAAAAGTTTATCGAAGAAAAATTGTAGGTGGATTTTTTGGAAATATATTTACAACAATTGCAGAGAATATTCCAGGAATCGCGCGTAAAGTAGCACCCATTGCACTTGACGCTGGTAAAGCTTTCGCTACAGGGGCGGCATCTTCAGCAGGCACTGCAGTAGGGCAAAAGATTGCTGATAAGATTAAAGGACCTTCAACAACACCTACGGTGTCTGAAATAAAACGAGTAATATCAGATATTGCGCCAACAGAAGAAACAAAACGAGCTATGATAGCTACAACAAAAAAATTATTGTCGCCGAGTGGTGAAGAAATAGTACGTAAACTTGTAAAGAAAACAAAACCGATGACCCCTGCTGCCTTTTAATTTTGTGTAACGATTATAAAATAAATGTCAGCTAAAAACTATCTCGACTTTGCAGAAGAAATTGATACTGACGATGCTGTAACAGAATTAGAGTATGTCGAGTATCTCGATGAGAACTCGAACGAACCGAATAAAACCGGAGTTAGAACTTTTAACACAAGAGACGAGGACGTGTTTCTACTACCTCATAAGGCAATGCTAGAAGTGCGTGGCCGAATATTAGATGCAGCAGGTGCTGATATTGCAGCTAATGTAGAAATCGCTCTCGTCAATAATGGCTGGAGCTTGTTTAAGAGTGCACGATACCAACTGGCCAATCAAACCGTAGAAGATATTTCGATGCACTTACCCATAGCGAGTACAATACTAAACATCGTTTCGTTTAGCGATGACTTCCAGATCAATAGCCACAAATATGATGTGGTTCAAAGATACTGGACTAGGGACAACTGTGTCGAACGAGTTTAAAACTGGAGAGCTAGCTGATGCTGATGTTGCAAACAGACTTATTCTAAACCCAGGTGGAGCTGATGCAGCTGCACGACATACTGTTCCAGCATTAACCGCAGATGCAGCTGGTGGTACTATAGTAGCAAATGCAATAAGAAACGCAATTAAAAATCTACGACGATTAAATTTTAACGAGGGATTTACCAAACGAAAAGCAGTTGCCGCAGAATCTTGCCAAATAACGATGATGCTTCCGTTAAGTACAATCTTTGGATTTTGCCGTGATTATAACAAAGTGTTTCGAGGAATAAAACATACGCTTATATTAGATCGAGCTGATCAAAACGATTGTATAATACACGCCGGTGGAGTGGCTGAGGGACAGTTTTCTATTACAAGATTAGCACTGTGGATGCCTCGGGTTGTCCCTTCATTAGCTAAAATGATGGAGCTCGAATCTTTACTAGCCACCTTTACAAAAAAGATACACTTCCAACAGAACAGGATTTATCAAACAGCCATTCCCCCCGCGACTGATTATACATGGCGTGTAACGACCACGCCCAGCGAACAACTACCGCGACACTTGTTCGTCGTATTTCAACGACAAGCACGTCGTAACAATCAGGAAATAAACAACTCCGTATTCGATAACCCAGACGTTAGACGAATATTTGTGAGAGTAAATTCCAAACAGTATCCCGAACGTGCAATCGAATGTAACTTTGCCGAAGACGCCACCAAAAACATCTCTCGGCCGTACATGTATCTTATGGAAGCAATGCAAAAATATCAGAACGCGGACAGTGGATCTCAAATATCAATAGAAGAGTTTCGAACGCTCTATCCCATCTTTTACTTCGACGTATCAAAACATTTGGAGCGTGTTGTGGGATCGACTGCAGATATTGAGGTCACGTGGACACTGGGCGATGTGCCAGCTGAACAGTATAACGTATACGCGCTATTGGTTAGTGATCGATTTCTGACCATCGATTTAATCAAAGGAAGAATGACAGTACAAGTTTAATCTAACAACTTGGATATAACATTATGAAAACCAAATACACAACTCGAGAAATATACCTAACATCTGGTCAAGTTGAAAAATTATCAGCAGCTGTTGCTAAACGCAGCTCTGTTTCTTTGATGATCTCTCCGGAAACTTCAAATAAAATTGCAGTAAAAGTCATGCTAACGCAACAACAAATCAATAAACTCGATCGCAACAAACCTTTTGTGCTGAAATTATCTGTTTCTCAGGTAACTGCAATGTCAAAAGAAGGTGGATTTTTTGGACCAGCGTTATCAATAATAGCTAGCAAAGTTTTACCAGTACTTGGTACACTTGGACTTGCGGCTGCGTCAGGAGCAGTCTCTGGCGCAACGAAGAAAGCAGTCGAAGGTCGTGGTATCAAACAAATCTATCGGCAGTGACATAGTCACTCAGTTTTATGTAATAGTATAAAATAAAATGCCAACGAAAAAGTCGCCGAAAAAAACAAAATCATCGAAAAAAAAGAAAACAACAAAACGCAAACAAACAAAACAAGGAGGAATTATTCCTTTCGCTCCACTTTTGGCGGGACTAGCGGGAAGTCTGCTGCCAAACTTACTAGGAATCGGACGCGGATTAACTCTACCAGGGACCAGACGTTATTGAGCAATTTTGATATCATTGAAAAATTGAAGGACGTTGTTGGATTTCGAGGAGTATTTTCCAAGGATGAACTCGATGACGTACCAACAGGCGGTTCTTGTGTTGTAAATATTGAAAACTTCAATGATGGCTCTGGCACCCACTGGGTTGCTGTCCACGATAACAATTATTTTGATTCGTTCGGACTTCCTCCAAGCGATCTCATAAAAAAATATATTTTTAAAAAATGTGATAAAATAAATTATTCGTCTAATCAACTACAGCCGATTGGAACATCAGCTTGTGGTTATTATTGTATCATGTTTGTCAGACAAATGCACCAGAGTAAAAACTCTGGGAGTAAAAACTCTGGGAGTAAAAACTTTTTGAAGTTTATTTTACAATTTGATGAGCATCCTTCTCATGCGAATGATAATATTGCAATCAATTTTATCTAAACTCCTTGATATAATAATGTCAACATACTGTCTCAAATGCAAAACTAAAACAGAGAACAAGGATGAGATGACGGAAAAAACGAAAAATAATAGAACGATGTTAAAAAGTATTTGTGCAATCTGTGGTAGAAAGAAAAGTATGTTTTTGAAAAAACAAGTAGGATCTAGCGTTGATAGAGTTATCTTGATCGACGATTAATCTTATGAAACAAAATAAAATAAAATGAAATGCAATTGTGATTGTGACAAAGATCTTTGCATAGAACAAGATAAAATCATTACGTACTGTCAACGTTGTAACAACAGAGAAATAATAGGGTTAGGTATAGATATACATAAACTAATTGGTAAATTACCAAAACCAAAAGGCGGTTGGACCTTGCCTGGTCATCGGTATACTGGTCCTTACAATCCGCTAGACCAACAACTAGATGAAAACGACAATCCATTGCCAGGACAAGAGCCTTATAATCAAGTGGATGCAATAGCAATGCGTCACGATATCTGTTATCGTGATCATGAAAACTCGAAAGCAGATTGTGATAAAGTAATGTTAGACGAATTACATGATATGGAGCCAACAAATCTACGAGAACGTTTTGACAGAAGATTTGTTCAAGGAATGATAGGAGCAAAATATAAACTCGGACTCGGCAAAGAATTATACGATGATCTTGCAGTCGAACTACACAGACCTAAAAAAAAAGTTTCCGAGACGCAAAGTTGTTGCAAACGCTGTAGATGATATCTGGGCAATAGATTTGGTAGATGTATCCAATCTGGCTCAGTTTAACGTTGGCGCTGATGGCGCTCCAAAGAAGTATTTGTTTAACGTTATAGATGTTTTCAGCAAATACGCTTTTAGTGTGCCAGTTTCAGATAAAACAGGAACGTCAATCACTGATGCGTTAAAACAAATAATAACGAGTACCGAAAGAAAACCAAACAAAATCTGGACTGATCATGGAGCCGAGTTTTTTAACAAAAAGTTTGAGCAGTTTCTAGAACAAAATAATATTAAAAAATACGTTACAGGAAACGAAGGCAAAAGCGTTGTTGTCGAGAGATTTAATCGCACGCTAAACGAAAAATTACATAAACATATGACAGCTAAAAACACCAACAGGTACATCGATGACCTTTCTCAAATCGTAGGCGAATATAATAACACGAAACATCGAACCATCAAAATGTCACCCAATGACGCTATCAAAAATCCAATATTAGCAAACGAAAACATGTACCGCAGACATAAATTTAAGGTCGGTGATAAAGTTAGAATCTCTTTGACTAAAAAGATATTTGAAAAAGGATTTACTCCAAACTGGAGCGAAGAAGTATTTGTTGTTGATAAAGTACTCTTAACAATACCTGTAACGTACGCGTTAAAAGATCTGGCAGGTGAACCTATAGTAGGTAGTTTTTACGAACAAGAACTACAAAAAACTGAACAAGATGTTTTCGTTATCGAAAAAGTGATTAGGAAAAAAGGAGATAAAAGTTTAGTCAAATGGCGTGGGTATAGTGATAAATTTAACAGTTGGATTCCAACCCGGTCGATTTTATCGACTGTGAAATAATGCTATTATAAATTTCCTCATACTTTCGTTTGATAGATTTGCATTTTACTGGTTTACATAATGATATTAGATATTGTCTGCGATCGTCAGAGATCGTCATAAGATTAAAAATCTTAACAAATATGAAATCAAATTTTATATTTTTCTGTCGGTCTGGAATTTTAATGTTTAAAAAAGGTCTGATTAACTGCAAAAATACCTGCTGTTCGGTAACGGTAAAATTAAATTTTATAATTTTTTTAGCAATGTGATACTTGACATTATATTTTCCAGTGGTTGGTCTGCTATAATTATATCTGTTAACGACGGTGACTATTTCATCATCATCAGACTCGTTGTTATATAAAATATCATCTTCGTTATAACCAATGGATTTGTCTATCATATCATTAGAGATTGTGGAGACCTTATCGCTAGCAAGTCGTTTCATCATATCCATATTATAATATACTTTTTATCTAATTTGTTGTTATAAGATGACTGACAAGGTCAAATATCACCAAAAAGTTAATATAATAAACTACCACGAACTGACTGAAGCGGTAAGAAAATGCTTGTCTGGTTATGGTGCATATTCCGTTGAGATTTTTGTAATGCAAGGTGATTCTCATAAAATATTACTAACAGAAGCAGAAAAAAATAAAATTAATGAAAGTGCAGTAGTGACGCTAAAATTTGATTGCGATGATATTATAGCATTTGCTCATCATTGTTTGACTAAAACCGAATTACAAAATATTATTAATCATCATATCTAAAAATAATACTAGCATCATATTTGTTTGAAAAAGCTGATTTTGTTGCTCCATCAGCTACAAATTTTACTGCTCTGGGATTTATATTATAATATTTCGCCGCAGCTGTAATTGATTTGAATTTGATCTCCTCATCCGTTTCAAGGTTTAACGAAATAACAGGTTTTATTGGGCATCTAAAATTAATACCACCACCTCGTCCTTTTCTCACATTTTCCTGTTGGGTCACTAGCTCCAGATTTTCCAATCGATTGTCTGTTTTTACATTATTGATATGATTAATAACCAGACCATTGGGTATAGATCCGTTGAACACCTCGTAAACAAACCTATGACCAAGATAACAAACTTGATCTGTCGATGTTCCTCTAACAGTCACACTGATATATCCCATATTGCTCATATTATTAAGAACTTTTTTCGTTTTTCTGTTTCTAATAATACCGCGATCGTTAGCCTCGTATAAATCAAAGACCGGATGCGGCTGAAACTCGTCTTGTAAGGATAAATTTTCAATATTATCATCAGTGACTTTACCGTTATAATGATATACTCGTTTCCCCTCTGGAATGTCATCGCAAAATAACGTGTAAATAAAATCTTTTCTAAACATCGTAATCCTTTCAGTATTATCTCCCTTTACACTAATCGTATAACCCGCTGGCGTTGCTTTACCAACAGATATTCCAGTAATGATATTAATAACCGAACCAAGTGCATTTCCAGCGTACAGATTGTACTTCGGATAAACATGATATACCTCTTGCTCACGTGCGCTTGTCAGATTTACTGTCATTATATTATAGGTGATATTTTTATCTCTAATTGTTGTTTAGCGGAGTAAATTATCAATTAGAGATTATATTATAGTATAATAATGTTGAAATTGCGTGATATAGCCAAGAGAAGTCTTATTGGAGAACCTGTTAAAATAGCGACTGCTTTTACAGGTTTTGACAATAGTTATCAGTTTGATAATCAAAACGTTTTAGTAAATTTTTCTGAAACAAATCTCTTTCATCTGCTACAGACGACTGTAAAACGTGAGCTTGAAAAACACAAGGGTCTAAGATTGTTAGTGCAATATCACGTTATATTTTCAAAACTACTTTTGACGGAAGAATCTACTAACAAGGAAATTGCAGACCCTTACATCAACGCAAAATCTAGACGTGTTTTGCATGGGACTGATCTGTTATCACTATCTAATGAAATACACCAAGAAATTTGGAAAAAAATAGAAGAATTTACCGAATTAGGTTCGGGTTGGAAGTTTGAAATGATCAAGGAAATTTTGTTTCACACGATGAAATATGACGCATTACGCGGTAGTTCGTATATCGACCTGCCACCAAAAATAAAAAATAAACAGTGCTGTATAAACATAAAAAACGTCGATAGCAAATGTTTCCAATGGGCTGTTCTTTCCGCGCTATTTCCAGCAGAAAAAAATGCTGATCGTGTTGAGAAGTATATCAGTCACGTGTCAAGATTAAATTGTGCTGGTATTGACTTTCCAGTGGCAGAAAATCAAATACCAAAGTTTGAAAAGCAAAATAATGTTTCGATTAACGTTTTCGGATTAGATGAAAAAGAAAATGTCTATCCGAGGTATATTTCAGAAAAGGCTTCACAATCGACTATCAATTTACTGTTTTATAAAAATCATTACATTTGGATCAAAAACTTTAACAGACTAGTTGGAAGACAGTATAATAAAAATAACAACAAAAAGTTCTTTTGTTATCGCTGCTTGCATGGTTGTACTAACAATGAAACATTACAAAAGCATTTGCAGTACTGTAGTGATGTGCAAAGAATAACAATGCCATCTAAAAAAGATAGCGTATTACAGTTTGTCCATCATAATCATAAACTAAAAATTCCTTTCGTCATATACGTCGATTTCGAATGCTTACTTCAACCTGTACTTGGCGTAGAAAATGATCCTAACCAATCGAGTACAAGAAAAATTCAAAATCATGTTCCGTGCGGAGTAGCGTACAAGGTAGTTTGTTGCGCTGATTCGAGGTTATCTAAACCAATCCAACTCTATCGTGGTAAAAATCCAGCTGTCTGGCTTCTCAAGCAGTTGATTAACGAAGTTGATAATATTACTTATCGTTTGAAAAAAGTAACTCCAATGTTAAAATTAACACCTCAACAAGAATCCGCTCACGAGCAAGCAAAAATTTGTTATATTTGTGAAAAAGCTTTTGATGATAACAAAAAAGTACGTGACCATTGCCATTTGACCGGACAGTATCGTGGAGCGGCTCATGACCAGTGTAATTTAAAATTTCATGCTCCAGATTTTATTCCAGTTATTCTTCACAATTTTCGAGGATATGATAGCCATATTATAGTAGAAGCTTTTGGTGATCCTGAGATAAAATCTCGTCTAAAACTCGATAGCATCATCAAATGCATCCCAAATAATTTTGAAAAGTATATGTCAGTTACGCTAGGTAAATTACGTTTTATTGACAGCCTGCAGTTTATGGCAGCCTCGTTAGATGAGCTAGTAAAAGGTTGTAGTAAATTTAATAACCTAAGAGACTGTTTTGGAGATAAATTTAATCTATTAGCTAAAAAAGGAGTTTTTCCATACGAATATCTCGACGATTGGAGTAAATTTGATGAAACATCTTTACCTAGCAAAGACAAATTTTACTCGCAACTTAAAAATGAAAATATAACTGATGACGAGTACAAGTATGCACAAGATATTTGGAAAGAGTTTGATTGTGAGACTTTTGGTGATTATCACGATTTGTATTTGAAAACTGACGTGTTATTATTAGCAGATGTTTTTGAAAGTTTTCGAGAAGTGAGTTATAATAATTACGGACTAGATCCTTGCTGGTATTATTCTGCCCCCGGACTGTCATGGGATGCTCTGTTAAAGTTTAGTAAGGTAAGGTTAGAATTACTGACTGATGTTGATATGTTCAATTTTATCGAAAAAGGTATCCGAGGTGGTATTAGCGTGATAACAAAGAAATATGCTGAAGCAAACAACAAATATTTGAAAGAGTATAATCCTGACCTTCCTTCGAAGTATATAGTTTATCTAGATTGCAATAACTTGTACGGGTATTCGATGGCAGAACCAATGCCGTTTGGTGGATTTCACTGGATCACGGCTGATCAATTTCTATCAGAGACAGAAAAAAAGATACCCGACGATGTTTCGTATTTCGTTGAAGTTGATCTCGATTATCCAACTTCGCTACACAAATTGCATAACGATTACCCTTTCTGCGCGGAATCGATGGTTATAGAATATAGTTTGTTATCAGAAGAACAACAAGCGTCAGCATTACCAAGACAACATTCTATGGTAAAGAAACTAGTACCAAATTTGCTTGATAAGAAAAATTACGTTTTGCATTACAAAGCTTTAAAACAAGCAGTCGATGCTGGTCTCGTGTTGAGAAAAGTTCATCGTGTACTAAAATTTAATCAGTCACCGTGGATGAGAGGTTATATTAACTCGAACACTACAAGAAGAGCTGCGGCAAAAACTGATTTTGAGAAAAACTTTTTCAAACTGATGAACAATTCCGTTTTTGGTAAGACGATGGAGAATATTAGGAAACGCGTAAATATCGAACTAGTCAATGATGTCAATCGCAGAAACAAACTTGTGTCAGACGATGATTTTGTGAGCATGAAAATTTTTAATGAGAATCTTGTTGCGATACAAAGAAGAAAAACAAATCTAAAACTAAACAAGCCGATCTACGTTGGAGCTTCAGTGTTAGATTTATCAATGTGGCTGATGTACGATTTTCATTATAATTTTGTTAAAAATCAATGGCCGGCTAGTAGATTATTATTTACTGATACTGATTCGCTCGTATATGAAATCGAATGCGAGGACATCTATCAGGACATGCATGATAATAGATATCTGTTTGATCTTTCTGATTACCCACGTGACAGTAAATTTCATGACGACACAAATAAAAAGGTTATTGGTAAGTTCAAAGATGAAATGAACTCAAGCGCTATCAAATACTTTATCGGATTACGTAGTAAAATGTATGCCGTATTGTTAGACAATAATAAAATAACAAAAAAAGCAAAAGGTCTGCCTCGTGATTTTGTTAAAAAGTTTATAAAATTTGATGACTACAAGTACGCGCTTGATGGCGGTGTTAGTTTTATAAGAGCTATGTCAATTCGGACAAATCATCATAAGCTCGAAACAGATGTCCTTATCAAACGCGGTTTGAGCAATTTTGATGATAAACGTTATTGCGAAAATGGGGTAGATACATTTGCACTTGGGTATTGTCATGATGATAGAGATATATTTGACATTATCTTTGCAAACTAAAATTTTATCTAAACTTTAAAAATAATGTTTGAAAATTTGACAGTAACAAATAGCTACAGTAGCAAAATCAAATATCTAATGATGGACGGCAAACCATTGACAGTTGAAATTAATAATGAAACATCAGGCATATGCTTTAGTGGTACCCGTGACAAGTTAAAACTTTCGCTCATCAGATCTGATGACAGCGAGTATTTTAATTATCTCGAACAATTGTATCAAAAGTTGCTAGCGGAATTTAACAACTTTCACTGTCCGATTAGTCAGCATAAATACACCAAACTTACAATTGATCTTGATCGGTCAAAGGTGTATTTTATCGACAAAAAATACCCTCTTAACAAATCACAAATAAAAGATTTGTTTGAGTCCCGTCGTTATGTCAGCGGTAAAATAAAGTTTAGCCTCTATCACCATGATAATGAAATATTTTTGATATCTACAGTTGAGACATTAACAGTTGGTAATGAGGTATAATACCACTTACCTTACTGGAATTCTAATGCTTAATTTAGTCCACAATCGCCACGCTCTGCTAAATCGTAATGATTTGGAAGATTGAGTCTGACACATCATTTTGCTTATTCTGGAAGATCACGTAATTAAATTTTACCTGTTACCTAGGTATTTTGCAACAGGTGTTCTATTGTATTTGTTTGGAGGTCTGGAGGGGTTGTTGAGCTCGGATTCTTAACGCAATTATTGATTGCAACAGGTGTTCTATTACGTTACCTAGGTATTTTGTATTTGTTGAGCTCGGATTCTTAACGCAATTATTGATTGCAATAGGTTTTCTATTACGTTACCTAGGTATTTTGTATTTGTTTGGAGGTCTGGAGGGGGTTGTTGAGCTCGGATTCTTACTTTCTCCTACTACTACGCTAAGTACGCAAAATTCAACCTCATCAAAATATATTCGAAATTCACATCTCAGAAACACTTGGATAATTGAATATTTGGCTAACACATCATTGGTATAGGGACACCCGTAGGAAAACTGGTTAAATTTGACAATAATCCACCTGAGATAAAGTTAGGTGAACTTAGATATTGGGGACTTTAGTAGGCGGGAGTTGAGGCGGAAGACCGTTACGCTCTGTTACAATACGCAGCCAACCAAAGTCAGCCAATAAAGGTCAACACCACGACCAAAAGCCCAGCCCTAAGGGTTAAGCGCCTCCCTGGATAGCAATGTTATCGAAAGATAACATTCGGCCAAGGCGGTGAGCCACCAGGGGGGGGGGAGTTAATAGGCCCACGCGCAGGGGCAAAAGTGTCAGCACTGGACACTGGTGAGCCCGGCCCCGGAAGGGGAAGAGGCCACTAGCTCTCTTTAGGGCTTAAAGTCATAAAACACTAGAATGTATACATAACTGTAAATACATATGAAGCGAACGAATAAGCCTGTATCGGAACCCTAATAACCCATCCCCGCATACAAACCTATACATAACTGCAAGCACCATACCTAGTCATTACCATAAAACAGGCGCTAGGACTCATACTAGCACAAGCATGGGTGGATCCTGACTCCTATAAGCACTATATATATATATATATATATATATATATATATATATATATATATATATATATATATATATATATATATATATAGGATAAGATTTCCCACCATAACAAGGACAAAAAGGTCAAGGCCGATAAGGGAAAATCAGGAACCTCCCACCTGATAGCCCTAACTCCCAGGCAGGAGCGGAGTAGACCGATTAGCCCGACGCACACAAAAACCGAAAAGTAACCTGGTAAAGGCTACGATCACAAAAGTGAACGGAACGGACAAACAATTAGCAATGGACAGGCCGGGCCGCGCGGCCAACTGTTCGAAAATAAGTTTACAACCTATGTCTTCACTTTGGCCTGGAAGACCCAACATTAAAACGAGATCCTTTAGAAAGGCAGTCAAAATTAAAAACCAAACATTGTCAAAGCGCTGATAAATGTCAAAATTAGGTGACATACACCTAGAGATTGAGTTAATCTTTTAAGAACCATATAAGTACGCTAAGTACGCAAAATTCAACCTCATCAAAATATATTCAAAATTCACAACTCAGGAACATTTGGATAATTGAATATTTGGCTAACGCGTCATTGGTATAGGGACACCCGTAGGAAAAACTGGTTAAATTTGACAATAATCCACCTGAGATAAAGTTAGGTGAACTTAGATATTGGGGACTTTAGTAGGCGGCGGGAGTTGAGGCGGAAGGCCGTTACGCTCTGTTACAATACTCAGCCAACCAAAGGGTCTTAAGGTCAGCCAATAAAGGTCAGCACCACGACCAAAAGCCCAGCCCTAGGGCTAAGCGCCTCCCTGGATAGCAATATTTATTCAAAATTCACAACTCAGGCTCATTAGATAAATCGCACAGGTGGCTCACACAAAATTGATATAGGGACACCCGTTGGAAAAACTGGTCAATATTTAGCATACAATCCACCTAACTGAAATAAAGTTAGGTGGAATAAAGACTTGGGGGGCTTTGGTGGGTGGGAGTTTGCGACCCGGGTAGGCGAGTTAGTTGCGGTTCTGCCATTTTGGAACGACTAGTCAAGTTCAGAATAGGAAAGGTCTTTTTAGGGGTCAGAAAGAAAGACCAAGCACCAAGGCCTCGCGCCCTTCGAGGTGACCGCAGTCCATGCCTGGGACTGTAAGCTCCCCCCCCCCTCCCGGAAGGAACGCAGCCCAGCCCGTGGCATAGAAAAGTGTCAGCACCAAATACTGGTGAGCCCGGCCCCGGAAAGGGGGAGAGGCCACTAGCCCTTTTCAGGGATTAAAGTCATAAAACACGAGAGTGTATACATGACTGTAAACACATATGAGATAAGATGATGAGATTTCGAACGTGCAGTCAGGTATGGGGTTATTTTGCTTGTGCATTAATCGGGACTCACACCCTCCTATGAAGTCTCGTCTCCCTCCTTTTGTGTCCCTCGCTTTCCGACACGCGTCCTTAGACAATTTAACTACAATACTTATGTTACCCAGATCTGAAATCTGGCTTTTCTCAGAAACTTAGTCAAATTATTTTCACGAGGGGAATTTCTTAGATTCCTGAATTCTGTATGAGAACACCCCACCCTCGTTTAATTTACTTCTTTAACCGCCTAAACTTTTATCAATTCCATCGAAGTCAGAATAATCCTCCTTTATTAATAACTCTCTAAAAAGTATAAGTTTTTGACCCCTGTTTCAAATAGCTAAAACGTTCTGACAATTTCCTTGGTTTCTATCAAATCTTATCATTTGCTGCTAATGACCTTGCGTTAACATTGCACAATATCTAACCTTAACCGAAAACTGAGTGAACCGTAATTAAAATCCATTCATGTTTCTAAACAAGAGAGGTTAATTGTCGCTAACAGCCGAATTTATTGTGAGGTTAATCAATGCGTCAATTTTAATGTTTTTTTGCCATGCTGATAACGTCAGAATGTTCTTTTATTCTACAAAATTTTGCACCATTACAAATTATCAAATTCCTTCGCGACTAAATTGATTGATCTATAAAAAAAATTTAATGTCTATATATCGTTAACTTTAAATTGGAAATATGAAATACTCTTACCTCGCCAGTTTGGCTTAAGAAAATGTGAAATTATTGCAAGCGAAGCAGTTTGGTATACAATTTAAGGCATCACAAACACAATCAAAGATCATCAATATAACGTTATACATGCTATCTAACTGGTTACTCAAATGCACCTCATTGTATATCGCCTTAACCTACCCCCAAATTAAAGCATATAAAACAGAATTTTGCATTCAAAGTAATATAATATTACAGTGCCTATAATTGTTATATTTTCAGTAAATTCAAATAATTGCTATAACAAAAGTTTCACCCTGTTTATGAACAAAAAAGAACATCTTTAACGTTGTTTACTATCAAGGTATTTCGAGACAAGTATCAGTTATAAATATGAACATTTAAATATCGTTTAACATAGAGGCAAGAATTTTAAAAGAATTATCATTTTAATGATGGAATATTATAATGCGTGAAACTATTGGGAAACTCATTTTTCCTGAATTTGACTTTTCGCATCATAAAAATATTGCCTAGTTTCAATGAAACATATCTGCTTGTAAAGACGCGTACTATTTCAGAAAAAGAGGAAAAAGGCGTAAATAAATTAAGCTTGAAAACTCGGGTCTTGTGTTCTTTGTTTTTCACAATTCTTAGAACTTTAAAATACAGTAGTCTCCCTGTCTCTCATTTTATATTAAAACACTTTTTTGTTTTAATTTTTGTAAATAATTATTTAATGTTAATTATCTTTGAAACAGCTTGGAACTTTTGTAGTAGCTTCCCTTGCATGATTGAAATTAATTCCCTTTTATTTACAACCGACTGATTTCACCAGGATAAAAACAAGAGCACAAAAGTGTGTATAGCTCAAGGTTTGCGTAAGAATACGGGAAATTTTTCTTGAAGTTGCATCAATTTGAATAATTACGGATTGAATGCCAAGGATATTATTTGTGAATCGCAGAGTACGCATGGTTTATCGATACCAGATTTCGCGGTATAATTAAGTTAAAGTTGTTATATTAGATGTTTTATGTCTTCCTGAAAAACACGATAGTTTTAATCAAGCTAATTAGAAATAGAGGGGCTTTCTCACTTCCTCGCCCTCTAGTGACCTCAATAATGTACTCCTCATAATCCTCCTCTCTATGCCACCCCACCCCCATCTCAGCACAGGGGTTTGTATCGTTGCGTACAAAACTATCAGTCAGACATGTACTATATAATTATTACTATTATATAGTCCATGTATGACAGGTAAATTGTTTAAGCATCGATACGAGCCCCTGTGCCAAGAGCCGTCTCTTTAGCCTTAATATCACCAGCAAACTTTCTTAAATCTTCCGTTTTTTTAAGTTTTATCACAGGGGCTCGTATCGTTGCTTTTAATTTAAGTGTCAGTCAGTATAATATACGTATGACACATAGTTAAATTGTAAAAAATGATAGCAGCCCCAGTGAGTTTATTTCTTCCATTTACTTTAAGTTTATTTACCATTAAATACACTTATATTATGTCTTTTTCTGTATCTAAAAGGATTAATTTATAAATTTCATTAAAAGCCATCCATTTTCGAATGGGTTTGGATTGGGTGGCTGTGTGGGCTTAATTTAAAATAAAAATAATGTCAGACTCTCATGTACCTTGAAAATGGTGTTCTTGCTCTTATTTATACCATATGAAAAGCCCTATTTTATTCAATGTGTTAGTTGAAAAAGCATTATTTTTCTGTAAAAGAATATAAAATCTTTTGAATTGAAAGAAAATACTTGATCCTCCACTTACTTTCACCCTCAAAAATGAAATGGTTGGTCACTTATTAACATATCTTTTTATCTCCAGAAAAATGCCCCTTTGTTTCGTAAAGTACACCTTCCTTTTACAAAAGTGCTCCCTTGCTTAAATTATGCCTTTTTCCTTCTACTCAGTCAGAAATTCCTTGCCAGAACACTAATAAAAAAAATTTGTTCTGTTATTCAGGTCAGTCAGTCTAATTGTTTATATATATATATATATATATATATATATATATATATATATATATATATATATATATATATATATATATATATACTAGCCAAAATAAAAATTCCAGTCAATCATTACACATGCGAAAACTTCCATTCACATTTTTAGATACTTTTTTAAACATTAAGTTTCCACCTGATTTCTATACGGGGTTAAATGACTTAAAATCCTATCTTGTATTGCCTAAATTGAAGGACTTCTTTCATTGTCTTATCTATCATAAAGGGTAATATGAACATAGTCCTTTAACACATTAAGAAAATTAGTGGAACACTTGAATTAAGCTGACCAGTATTCAGGTAGTCATTCCATTGTTTTGTCTATTTTGTGTAGTTCTCATGATCTGTAGCTATTATTTGTTTCTCAGCCATTCTCATGCAGTCATGGTACTGGATACAAGCTTTGGAACCAGCATCACACTGTTAATGTTCAGAGCATGCCAAGTTTAACAGTTGTTTAGGGTATTTACAGGGCCATCAAATGACTTTTTGGTATCTGGATCACCATGATGGCAGCAAAATAGTGGACTCCTGGCTTTAATTACTTTTCATCACATATAGTATAGACTGATCCATCACAACAACTTTAAGCATTTAAGCAGAACATACCCAGTGGAGAGTAAGACATTATTGTTAATTGTTAAATGCTGACTTAGCATTTGTGGTTATATTAATCCAACAACAATCAGTGTTTTCAGCCCTTTTCAATTACCTCTGATCACACATATCATAATTCATTCTGACTTCAAACACTAATGTCAACTGACCCTGCAGACAGAATCAGAGAGATGTTTATTTGTTTGTGCTGCTTGAAATTAGTAACTATATTGTCTTACCAGTTCACAGTAACATGATTACAGACAGTAATACTATAAATATACAATGGAAGCAAGGTGTGAAAAAAATAGACAGAATGAAATAATACTTTTGTGTGTGCAGGAGATTTGGAGATTTCAGTTAGTGATGGGAGAGATAGGAGGCACCTTTCATCATGGGAGGAAAATTTTACCAACCAGGATGTTCACATGAATGTGTATTTCTGATCGGATTTGATTAGACCTGGAATAAGAGAGCAACATCCACCCATGTTAATAAGGTGTTCTTGTATCTGATTGGCTGATGTTTTTATCACTCTGGAAGCCATATTTGTTATCTGATTTTTAATCAGATGTTCAATGTATACTTGTATGATCAAGATGTTGTATGAGTTTGATGGAGCAATGCATATTAATGAGGTAATCTTGCATGATGCCTTTCATAGGACTGCATTTCTCAACAGAATTTGAAAAAACTTGGTAAATAGTTTTAAATCACTAAGATATCAGATGAGTACAATTATGAGCAAGATCCATGCATATTCATGAACTTTGTATATCTGATTAGCTGTTATCATGTTATTGACTATTTCTGATGAAGATTTTTTTATATAATCAAGATTTTGGATTACTTTATGAGAAAAAAACTAGACATATTAATCATGCCTTTACCTTTAGAAATTGCTTTTATCAGGATGTAAAATTAAAGGTAAAGTCAGCATGATATGATATATTCTTACAATAATTCCTAAGCCTTGTCAACTGTCAAGTTATGTAAGCCAGATGAGTGAGTGGTTGAAACTTAATAACCCATGCAGCTTAACATGATGATGATTGGTAATGATTTGACACTATTGCAAGGATTAATTAAACTAAACCAGGATTAGTTAAAGTAAAATATTAACATGTACAGTATTACAACCTTTATCACATGACTACTGTGTTATTTATGATATTATACTCATATAGTAATTATACCCATATCATAATTATAATCATGTCATAAAATCCCCATATTACAATTATATCATTATCATAAAATCCCAATAATTGTAATATATGTTAGATGGCTAATAATACTTCATGACATCACAATGTCATGACATCATGCAAAGGCAAGGGGTAATGTCAGAGGCATCCAAATGTATTTCAAAGTAATTTCAATACACTATTCTGTTGTTTGTTCATAACATCAGTATTTGCATCACTCGGTAAATAGTATTGTAACAACTCTGTGGTCTTAAACTATGTAACAGAAAAAAGCAAAACCTACAGGTTTATTGAAATTAGCAAATAATTTATTTATCCGAGTTACATTGTGAAAATTTAAGTGAAACTATTAATATTGTGAATAGAATCCCAAATTATCTTAAATATTCTATCACAAGACCTAAAGTTTAACATGTTCTAAACGAATTCCTATAATCTCGAATGTTTTGATGTACCAATAATCATGAATGAGTAGATGTACCAATAGTCTTGATATATAACAATTATATAATGCAGAAATCTTTGAATGAATTCACAATAATCTCAAAGCAGCACTTTAATTAAAAAAGTTCATGAATACTTTTTAATTTCAATGAATAATTTAAATAGATGCTTCCTCTCTAATTATATCTGAACACACAGTAAATTACTCCACATAACTTAAAAATATGAATGAATGATTGTTTACCTCATCCTATATATATATATATATATATATATATATATATATATATATATATATATATATATATATATATATATATATATATATATATATATGTACATACACACACACATACACACACACATACACACACACACAAACTGTCACCTGGAATTTTGCAGCAATAGTATTTTCTGGAAAACTTCACAAACTTGTACACAAGGTCACTTGAACCTTATAAGTCCATATATAAGGTTAGTCACAAAAACTCAAAATAAATTAAACATTTAAAAAATGACAAGTCAAGTAGCTCTACCCTGAATCAAGGATAAAGGCCAAGCCTCCAATATACTTTTAATATGCATACAGTAACAATATCATTTAGTTATGCATTTTCAAATGAAATTTCTGAGACTGGTCAAATATTTTAAATTTTTAGCTCACTAAGGCTTATTAAAGATTACATTTTTTACTTGTTTCATAAATTTCATTTGAAATGAGCACTCATTTATGAACCACTATTTAATTCATAAAGAATACAGTCACATCACCTTGGGCATGTGTTGTTTCTTTAGTCACAGTTACTGGTGCACAGTGGTGCATAGGAAATAATCAGTCATCACTGCAAGAAAAGATAACTAAATTACTTTCTCTTAGTTAAAGATAAACTATTATAATAGTTACATTGTAAACTATTCTCTCTCTCTCTCTCTCTCTCTCTCTCTCTCTCTCTCTCTCTCTCTCTCTCTCTCTCTCATAAATGCTATGTATATTTTTTTTAAAAATTGGATTATAGTTTGTACACTTAGTACCAACAGAGTTTATTCCTTCAATTATGTATATTTGTTTTTATCTGATTCAGACTAGGAACCTGTAAAGAAGTACATATTGTTGATAAGCTAAATCACATGTACATGTACCATATAAGTCAACTCATACTTCAAACAACATTGATCCTTATATGTTGTAGCACAATGCACTTGTAGATCATAGTCTCTGTTGTTTGTTCTTCTGATTATTACTGTCAAATTGCACAGACCCAAATCTGCCTGCATATTATGCAATATGCAGTTGGATTCGACTTATAAGCATTGGTAAGTCACATTCTGAGCAAATGTTCAATTCAAAAGCTTTTATTAAGAAAAAGAATCCAGTTGTCTGAAATATCCATGTTCAATGCATGTAAAATGGACATTCTTTTAATAAATGATTGCATAAAAAAGAGCAACTTGTCATCAGTAATCTCCAGTAACTGAGTTTATAAAAGTATAGTGTATTAAAGTATAGTGTATAAAAGTATAGTATATAAAAGCATTATGTGTAAAGGCATTGTGTATAAAAGCATGGTGTATAAAATTTTAGTGCATTAAAGTATAGTGCATAAAAGCAAACAGAATTAAAATCAATATGTATAAGAGTATAATGTATAAAATTATAGTGTATTAAAGTATAGTGTATAAAGCATTATGTATAAAAGCATAGTGTATTAAAGTATAGTGTATAAAGCATTATGTATAAAAGCATAGTGTATAAAAGTATAGTGTATAAAAGCAGTGTAATAAAGCATTATGTATAAAAGAATAATGAATAAAAGTATAGTATATTAAAGTATAGTGTATTAGCATATGTATAAAAGTATTATGTATAAAAGCATAGTGTATAAAAGTCATGTATTAAAGCACAGTGTATAAAAGCATTGTGTATAAAAGCGCTATGTATTAAAGCACAGTGTATAAAAGCATTGTGTATAAAAGCGCTATGTATAAAAGCATTGTGTATAAAAGCACAGTGTATAAAAGCATTATGTATAAAAGCGCTATGTATAAAAGCACAGTGTATAAAAGTCATGTATTAAAGCATAGTGTATAAAAGCATTATGTATAAAAGCATAGCGTATAAAATCATAGGATGTGCTTGTTACTGTGACACTGGTTGAACCGGAAAGTTATGATTTTCGTTCAGTTCTTTCTAATAACGATTTTTATTTTCATATTTAAAACAAGAATGCCTGTAAAATGCACATCTTGTTTCCAGCTCAGACTGCCATATGTGTCCAAAGCGTGCCAAAATCATTGGCATACCTATTTTCTTCTTTTCACACCCTATATGTATACTTGTAGTTACAGAGTGGGATCCCAAACATTTTGAAGTTTTGACCCATGGGCCACAAGTGGTATGTTTCTGGGCATGGATCTCAGGTTACATTCAAGCCCTTTCCCCCCACCCATTAGATACAAATTGACATTTGGATAAGTAATAATGCATGAACTAATGTTCAGATATGTTTGTCTAATAATTTTGGAGTTATTTAAAAGTTTTGTAAAATGAATTCCACCCCACTCAGGCAGTATCAGGGATACATCAGTTCTTTAAAGCCCTTGTATATATTTATATTAGTGTAGCCATATTTCAGGATTTGATGTTATCTTTACTGGAGTCAAAGAAGTTGCAGAATATTATACATGCATGAGTGCATATTTTGGATGGACAGGACAAAATAATCCCACCCTTTTCTATGAAAAGAATGGCAGTTATTATTATGTTTCATTCTTTTCAATTCTTTTCTGTCAAAGCACACCATTTGGTTTATGCATTCAATTATGGAACACTTGTAATGTCATTGTAGATCTCTTTTTATTTTCAGATTTCTCATATGCCTTCAAATTATAAGTTATGAATTTAATGTGATGACATTCTTAATGATTCCACTAATTCCTCAATATTTTCTGATCATTTTGTTTCTTTCTTTTTCAGATGGAAGGCAGACATGTGCAATAAATTATAATGGTATTGAGGTTTGGAATTGTTGACAGCCCAGTCAGTGACACAGAATTAAAGCCATGTCTACCTATGTGGACGTCTTTGTTGGAAACTTTGTGACAATTGATACAGATCTGTATGATATGTGGTTAGATGGCCTATCAGGTATAATATTCACATATAAATAGACATGGCATAGACATGCTTTTTGTATCAGAGGCTTTTTAAGATAATTCCTAATAAAAAAACATGACATAAAACTTTAAAATGTAAAAATGTTTGGATAATTTGTATAGTACAATGTATTCCCTTGAAGTCAAGTATGTAATGGTCAGTTTTTGTATTCATACTGGTCAAGAAAGATTAAATTTGGGCTAAACATTTCCCCATATCTTCCAGTCTTCAGATACAGCCAGAAATTAACTTGACAGGTCATAGACCAGAAGTGCATATGTGATTATTCATTGTCTGATGTTTATTTGGTAGTAAATGGAAGTGGTGCCAATTAAATATCTTCGAATATCAATCTGAAATCTTGTTACCATTACTCCTCCAAAGTAGAAAGTCATATTAACATTGAATTTCAACCAGAAGACTTACTCATGATGTTTTGTTAGTCATGAAAAGGGGCGCTGTGTGGTCAAGTGGACTGAGGTGCTCACCATTACAGATCATGTAGGTATTTGAGAATAATTTCCAGTAGCTTCCTGTTGTTATGTGTCTAGGCTCGTAAAAAAATTAGCAAGAAAATAGGGAAGACAACAAGCTTTGTAAAATTTAACAAATTAATTTATTTTTCTAGAAAAACAAAGTAAAATTGAGAAAAAAGACTTACAGTTTATGAATCAAATCCAAAATTATTCCAAGAATTAAAAATATGAGTCCTATCAATAAAAAGTCCTAAATGAATCACAGTTCGAATCCCAATGAAATTCAAGATTGAAGTTGATAATGTCTTTGATGGTCTGCTTTGTCCTTATGTGTCAACAGTTCTTTATTCACTCACAAATAATAATATTTCCAGTTTGGAATTTCGATTTTTCAATAAATGTCTTTATCCTAGAATTCTGTAAGGAGCACTTATATGTATGTTTTCCAGAGCAATCAATTACTAATTCCAAAAAGTAAAAAAAAAAATTCAACTCAAACTGGTCACAACAAAACACCTTTGAGCTTCAAAAGTTTAAAGCACAACTGATTCTTAAGATAGCATGAGTTATAAGCCTGACTAAGACACGAAACAAATTCATGGATGGGGGTCAAAATTTCATCCCACTGTGAAAACCCAAAGTCTGTAACAATAAACAAATGTTATTTGTCACTTACTCCAGGTATGACCTTGATAAACACTTAATGAATCTTACTCTTAGAATGAATTAAAAAAAATGTTTACTCCAAACTCTAATTTCAGAATTGAGGTCAGCAATTAGATACAATGTTTCAAATTGCTGGCTGTTTATCTGATCAAACAGAAATAAATTGAATATTTATAAAAAAAAATCAAATCCAGTACACAAAATTATCATTATATTAACATGTAATGGAATAAAATTAAAAAAATTAAAACTAACAAACATGTAATTGAATTACATATACATAACACTTTGGGTTGGTGGTTTTTCCTGGATTCTCCTACCACCAAGTATACTAGCCACCCTTGTATTGCCTATAATAGCATTCATCTCACAAAACTACAACCACAAACCTAATTGAAAATTGTGCCAATCTGGTATCCATTATGTCCTCTACAGCAGCTGATCAAAAGCTTTAATATTGCATTATTGCAGAAGAACATGAGAGATGGTTTTAACACTCAGCAATAAAAAGGAAGAAGTTGTCTTATAATTGAACGTCTGCAATTCTGTTAGCCAATTGAATGTTGTTTTGAGAGATTAATTTTTTTTGTTGGTATGGAGCTAATGAATATTTTGATCTCTGATATCACTAGTGTGTAACGTTTTTATGTTTTAGATGTCTTTCCCATGTTTCTTTTGTTATATTACTATTGTATTCACACACCGTCCCATATGATTGTAAACCCCTCTACCAATTTTAAGAACAAAAACCTGCAATGATATAAAAAAAAAATCTATTTTAAAAACAAAAGTCTTCAATGATATAAAAATTCACAAAACTTAGTCATTTCATTCATTGATCTATAAATTTTAATCTGATTGATGCCAGGGAGTCCCATTTGTCAAATTAAATGAGTTTCTTTAGTAACATGGTCACCATGTTTTGCTTGGTGAGTCTAAAAGGTTTTCAAGCCAAAGACTTGATATAGTTTGACTTCTTTGATAATGACAATAATTCTATACATTTTGGAGTTACATCTCTTTGAATACATGTCTACAAGAATTCCTTCTTTTTATTTGTTCAATTTGTTTTAGAAATACTAAAACTATACAGTGTAAATATTGGACACATATGACATAGTTTTTAAAGAAATGGACAATTCTTTAAACTAAAAATGGACATTGAGCAGTCTGCCAGCTTGTTTACATCGAGGAAACTTCTGTCTGCTTTAAAACAGCAATAAGTTAATAGTGCTAGGGATCTGTTGATAACAGTCAAGTTAGAAATCGTAAATCAGTGAATGAAATGACTAAGTTTGAGCCAAAGTTAGGGCCTGGAGCACTTAGTTTTTGAAGTTTTAATGTGTATTCTTTTTATTTGTTGCATCATGAGGAGTAGTTTTTCCATTTGCTTTATTGTTTTTATTGTTCATTGCAGAAAGAAAATGAAGTGAGACTTGCATTTTCATGTTACTCTAATGAATGCATGTTATGAATCAGAAATGGCAAAAAGATCAATAAATTCAAACATATTCATGGGTAGAATATTGATGAAACTTGGGTTGACCTCTTGTGTTAAAGTGTTACTAATGGTGTAGAAGATGTTTCTGTTTTGCATTGTTTTGACTGGGTTTTTTATGGCTGATAATTAAATAATGAATTGGTGTTTTTTTTGTCCTGATCTAAAAAACACCTGTATGAAATCATTTTTCTAAGTACCATAAAGCAAAATATTGAAAAAATAAACCTTTATTAAGCAACCACTTGTCTTCAAGGGCTAATTTTCTTATCACAATGGTGACTGCTTAAGAGAAATAAATTGCAGTATTGAATCATTTAAAAATAAATTAGCCTTTTAGCTATTGATAAATTTGATTATATGTTTCTGCTCACTGCTACATTAATATCAGTAATACATTATTTGTCACTGTTGCTGCAACTTGCACTTCTTTTCTTTATGGGTTGGAATTTGCCATATCTGCATCAGACAGTTCCATCCTCCCATTAGCTGGATAGTTCCAGAAAGTCTTGAAGCACAAAAACACAAACCCAATCTGTCCTTCATATAATAGGTCCATGTACAGTAGCTGTCCTCTTTTTAATGGATAAATTATTTAATTCAGTTGACTTCAGTAACATTCAGAAAATTCCCCTTGTTGTGTCTTATGTCTAAAATGCATTCTGACACTCAGATTTGTTTTTCTGTATTATATCCTCAGTCCTTTGTATGATTAGTTATCAGATAAGCTCTCTTTTGAGATTTGAGACATTTTGTGCCCTTTTTCTTGATCAGAAAAGCCCTTCATTTATACAGGCACTGGTCACTGGTCATTGAGGACTGAATACTGGGTATAGATCTTCAAGTACAAGTGTCTAGTCATTAGAACTTCATCAGTACAAGGGCATAGAACAGTCAAGACCCACCCACTTTGCTGTGCTACCAATTGGTCCTGTGTACACATAATATGTTTTAGAAGAGGATGAGACCCCCTCTTAATCCCAACAGGATGTGGAAGCATCCATTTTAGGGAAGTGACTTGTCCGTCTCATTTATGTTGCCACAGATGCCACAGATGTTCAGACTTTGGCCTCACAGCAATGCTGATGTTCTGAGTTGTTGACCCACATCACCTGCTGTTGAGGAGACCAATAAAAATGAGGGAACTGGTCTTTCCACAGATGGTTGTGGAAGGTCATGAAGCATTCTTGTCCTCCTACCAAGTCTGCTACTTGGGGCTATCCCTTCAATCAAGAGTTATGGGGTGTTGATGTCCCTATCTCTAGGCTTCCTTCTCAACAGATAGGCATGGGGTTGGAAGATCCTTCCTCAAAGGGATGAGGATATCTTGTCATCCTTCCTTTAGGTCCCCTGCCTTCTCCCATTTGCTGTATCCCAATCCCTTGAGCTCAGAGGACAAGATAATTCTCCCTGGTTTTGCAAGATGGGGAGGGGGATGACATCTCTAGGCTTTTGCTCTTTCAACTCCTGTGTATCCCTCCTCTGAGGATCCCCAAGGGTGCTTGACTAGCTTTTTTTCAGAGGTCTGGTTAAACATTATTGCAGATGGGTCAGCTCTCTGTATGATGAAGGAAGATATTGACTTCAGTTTCAGGATCGTCCTTCTCAGGCTACAACCCCTATTCATTACCACCAGTCAAATCTTGTGCAGTTAAGAAAAGAGGTGCACATCCTTCAGTAAAAGGGTGCAGTAGACAAGGTGCTTAATGATCAGTCTCTAGCATTCTACTATCATCTTTTTCTAGTACCCAAATGAGGAAGGAAGTTTTGGCTTATAATCTTTCTGCCTTTAATAATTTTTATCAGGAGAAGCCATTCAGGATAGAGTGTACAGCTTCAGTCAGGAATATGATAAGGCCAGGCAACTTGATAGTCCTCATCGACCATCAGTATTGATTTAGTTCATTTTCCTTTAGACAGTCTAATGAGAATCCTTTTGGATATGCTGCAAACCAAGATTTCATTGTTAGTTCACTTATATCTATCCCTGCTTTGGACCTTGAACTCCAAGGCGGACCTGGTTTGCCAAGGAAGATTGCACTTGCACCTCCTCCAGTTTCTCATTCTGGCAAACTGGTAGTCACACAGAGATCCTTTGTCAGCTCAGATTTCCCAAGAATTATGAATTTTAAAACCATTTAAATTGATGGGCAAATTGAGACCAGTCACTAACCATGCCTCATGCACACCCCTGAACTCCACTCCCGTCCGTTCAGATACACATCTAATTTGTGGTGAGGCCAGGAGCCAGAAGAACTACCATATATTTTGGCTTGTATAAATAACACTTTTTGACCTACTTTTTTATTCTCAGGAGGTGTGCACATTGTGTCGAAGAACTAGCAAAATACAGCCTTTTCTCAGGCCAATCCGATGAAAGGGTAGAGGCATTGTAGTTGCTTATATGTCACGTACACCTAATCTAAAATAAAACATTTATTACATGTTGTATTGTAGCTAAGGATTTTACTGGTTTTTGCCCCAATTGGATGATTAAATAATGTTTACAAACCTCAATAATCCTTGTTCAATGATTGCTAATATTAATAAACTTGCTTTATTATACTGGATGCCATCAGTCCGAATAATCTGTTCCAACATTCAGAATTATTTGGCAAGTGATTCATTCAACACTGCTCTGCTCATTTCGATAGTTGCTCTGTGGCCTTAATGATCGTTGTTCAGTGGTCATCTCATCCTGTTGGTGGACCAGCCCAGGACATTGCCTCTGAAGAGAAACCTGTTGATACAGCACATCAACTGTTTTCTGCACAACAGCCCACCGATCTTCCACCTTCATGCTTGGCTCAAATCAAGCAACCTATCCTCCAGGACAAACATATATGAGTGAAGTTGCTGATTGCATCAATCTGGCCAGGAGACAGTCCATGTCCAAAGTCTCTCATGCAAAGTGGACAATCTTTTGAGAGGTGCAGTACAAAACATTAATTCTGGCTGTTCCTCAATGATTGCTGAGGCAGGCATTCTTTTCCTTTTCTAAGAGATAATGCACAGTTTATACTATTAAGGGACTATAGGGCAGCCCAATCCATCGTGCTCAAGTTCTCAGAAGGCCCAGCCATTAGTATGAACTCTTATGTTTCCAGTATTATAACATATTTTGAATTGCATAGATTGGTATCTTGCTTAATACAGCTTTGGTGGAATGTCTGATTCCTGTTGTGTTCCTTGTGAAAATACTGCAAACTGTTGGTGATGCATCTTTAATGTTACCTTTGAAACTGTTTTCCAAGTTTTCTCAATATCCATGAGAAAAAATGAGCTTCCCACTTTGTCTGAAGGGAAAAGTTGCTGATAGTTACGGGCACCTGTGAGTTGTTTCTCTTGTCACCTTTTTGTTTGGGTTTTTTTCTTGAAGCAAACAATCAGCTTCCTTCAGTAGCTTTGCTCCATTTAGAGATCCACAGATCCACTGGGGATGATTGAGATAGAGCTTTTTGTTCAATTAGAGTTTTACAGTTCTGTCTGGCCACTTCGGAAGGGAGAAGAAAAAGTGGGAAGCTTCTTTTCGTTCCTCTGAAAGGCTCTGCTGATATTGTGGCATCCACCATTACTAAGTGGATTGTCCTTACTATCAAAAGATTCTCAGTCCCTTACTGAGAGGGATCTTTCCTTCATAAATTTTAATGCCTGTGAAGTTTGAACTCTTACTACATTATTGGCCTGTCTAACTCATTCTTCGTAATGGAAGATGTTACAAGAACTGTATTTTGTTTGTTACATGTTACTTTGTCCTCCTTCTACCTTCAGTCTTTTGAGCATGAGAGTGAAGACATATGTTCTTTGTGCCCTGCAGTTACAACACAAAAACCTGAAGTTGATGTCAATTTAAAATAATGGACACTCTACCATAAAGGTTTGTATATCAATTTTTATACCAGTTTTTGAAGTCAACAGCCTCCCATTGCACTGGTAATTTAAGCAACAAAATAGTGATGGGTAATGTATTATTGATATTAAAATGGAGTTTTGGGGGTAATGAAACAAATTTTAGAGTTGTAATACTTACCTGTTGATTTTGTCAAATTACCTCCTCCCCACTGAACCGCTCTGGTGGCCTAGTGTTTAGAACATCTGTCTCTAATGTGGGATGTCATACGTTTGATCCCCAGTCAAGTCATACCAAAGACTTATATAAATGGTACTTACACTGCCTCGCTTGATGCTCAGCATTAAGAGGTTAGTGTTAGGACTGGTTGGCCTGTTGTCAGGATAATGTGACTGGGTGGGACATCTTGCTACATTTCTGTGGCATGATGCTTCAGTGCTAGATATCACTATAAATTACCACACTGCAGACATTATAGCGATATGACTAAAAAATTGTTAAAGCTACATTAAAAATCATAATCACATTACATCCTCCCACACTTCTCTGCTGCCCCATAAATAGTATATATTTCTAAAACAAGATGGCTACTGCACATGGTCTGTGATGATGGGGACAGACTGGCTCTGTGTTGTTTCTAGTTCTAGACTTTCAGGAACTTTCTATCTAATAGGAAGATGCAGCTTTATGATGTAAACAATGGTAATTTAATTCCAGAAAGATAAGCAGTGCAGTATCAGCAGTTGAGTCTTGAATCATTAAAATTAGCTTCACTGAAACCCATCACCATGACCAACAAAAGCAACTACATATTTACAATGATACATCTATTGCAGCACTGGAGGCAGCAGCTGTGTTGCAGAAGCAGGGAGTTCTGCAGTCAATGGGGGCCAGACCAGATGTGTTGCAGAAGCAGGGAGTTCTGCAGTCAATGGGGGCCAGACCAGCTGTGTTGCAGAAGCAGGGAGTTCTGCAGTCAATGGGGGCCAGACCAGATGATCTTTTGAGTGACACACAGGATAACTATCGTCTGTTTATGGGTCTGGAGAAGCTCCTGAAGTGGCCTTCCAAGCTTGCCAACCAGCAGATATATCAGATAGATGCTGACACCCAGAAAATGCTCATTGATAAGTAATTAATTATTGTGTATACTTTTGGCTATAGTATTTAAACAGATGCCTATAGCTTGTTCAATTTCATCCAAGGTACCATTTTTATTTGGATCCAACTGTAGGCATCATATACCCTGACACATCATCACATAACTTGAGTCAATGCGGTTTGTTAGGAGTAATAAGTAGAACAAACAACTTTGACTCTGATCTGGTGGATCATTATGCAGTGGCAGATACAGGTTTATTTTACTTACAGTTGGATTGGATTTATAAATGAGTATATGTGGTAACTGTTCTACATGTTAGGGAAAGAGAGTTTCTTATCCACAGTCAGATTTAATCATACCTGCAATATTCTCGGACAGATTTGGGTTTTATCTCGAGATCCAAATGTGGCATTTGAAGTCCGAAGGGGGTTGGGGTCAATAAATTTGACCATTAAAATGTGATGTAGTCCAATTGAGAATAAGCTATCTTTTCATGTGAGCCTGTAGAAAATGACTGGAAATTCAAATTTGAATAAAAGAAAATAACATAATTGTCTTCTTTGAAGCATTTAATGCAAAAACATAGTAGAGTAGAAATATCAAATATTATCATCACAAACATACATAAACGTGTGCATTCTCTCACAAATAACTTAAAACCACACTGAATTAATTTTTTTGAAAAGTCAGCAAGTTTCTGTCTTTAAAATCCACTGGACCATAGAATGTTTTCTTAATTAAATTCAGACTTGGCTGCTGTCAGTATTTCAGTAGAGGGTTTGAAGGCAGTGCAAGTGTCATCATCTTTGCACACATTAGAGACTAGATGGTCACATTAGAGACTAGATGGTCACATTAGAGACTAGATGGTCACATTAGAGACTAGATGGTCACATTAGAGACTAGATGGTCACATTAGAGACTAGATGGTCACATTAGAGACTAGATGGTCACATTAGAGACTAGATGGTCACATTAGAGACTAGATGGTCACATTAGAGACTAGATGATCACATTAGAGACTAGAGAGACTAGATGGTCACATTAGAGACTAGATGGTCACATTAGAGACTAGATGGTCACATTAGAGACTAGATGATCACATTAGAGACTAGAGAGACTAGATGGTCACATTAGAGACTAGATGGTCACATTAGAGACTAGATGGTCACATTAGAGACTAGATGGTCACATTAGAGACTAGATGATCACATTAGAGACTAGAGAGACTAGATGGTCACATTAGAGACTAGATGGTCACATTAGAGACTAGATGGTCACATTAGAGACTAGATGATCACATTAGAGACTAGATGGTCACATTAGAGACTAGATGATCACATTAGAGACTAGAGAGACTAGATGGTCACATTAGAGACTAGAGAGACTAGATGGTCACATTAGAGACTAGATGGTCACATTAGAGACTAGATGGTCACATGAGAGACTAGATGGTCACATTAGAGACTAGATGGTCACATTAGAGACTAGATGGTCACATTAGAGACTAGATGGTCACATGAGAGACTAGATGGTCACATTAGAGACTAGATGGTCACATTAGAGACTAGATGGTCACATTAGAGACTAGATGGTCACATTAGAGACTAGATAGTACTTTTGCTCAAACTTAGCTTAAAGATCTTGTTGAATTACTATGAGCATACAAATTATCAATGACTACACTTTGTTAGATCATCAAATCTTGGTTTTCCTGAAGGCAGATGATAAACTTACTTTACAGCATGATTACACACTGAGATCAAAATAACAATGGCCTTGTCACCTTCATTGTCATTATATTCATTAGTGAGGATTTGTTATTTTGGCATATTGGTTGCTTGTTTGTCCAACATTTTTGCAATTGCATTATTTATAACATTCATTTTATGACTGGATTTCTCAGTGATATTGCTATCCAGGAACATTTCATTACACAAAACAATAATTTTCAACTGAAAATGGCTGATTGTGCTCTGTATTGAAATTGCAAAAAAGTACATCATCTCTGATGACATGGTATGCCAGTTATTGTTCAAACATGTTAATTACTTTTGGGATTGAGCTCAGAATTTGTGCATTGTACTTATAGTGGGTGGTATTATTATATCAAAGGATGTCATAGTCTCTAGAACAACAACTAATGTTGATATGGTGTTTGAAGCATTTGCAAAGAATAAATTGGCCCCTATTACTGCTTCACTGTATAAAGTCAGACTCTCTCAACCTGAAGTTTTGAAAGTTGGTTTTGCTGGGCTTTTTTACTTTGCAGATGGCTCATCCATTCCTGAATCACAGCTGCATTTCTTCTTCAGATATGTTACCTGCTGATTATACTACCACTATCATACCCTTCCAAGTCTTAAAAGTTGTAGTTATGGGAGCTAAAGTTGTCTGCCTACATAGCTTGCAGATTTATCTCCCCTTAATTTTGCCAATATCACTAAATCACGTGTTCTAAAGTTAGTATTTCCATTCATTCTAAGTAGCACACTGTCATGAGATGCCTTGCAAAACCACATCAAGTTTCTGGCATTCAGCTATATAAGCAATTTGGAGGGGTTTTTATCTCATGAAAGTATGCTCCGTCTATATTGTTTCTTGTTCTTTTCTATCTTGTATCAAGTTTTTCTATTTCGCGTGACATTGTTATAAATATAGACGTTTGGCACCCTTTTGTAGTTACCTGCAGGGGTTGCTAGTAAGTGCATTTAGTAATACATTTATATATTTGCAGTATAAAATGTAAACTTATTAAGTCATGCAGTAATTTTTTTTATCTTTAGAAAGCTGTACTTATTTCAGTGTCAACCACAATGAGTTTAAATGATGTTTCATACAGGTCTCTATAAATTTTTGTTATTTTTAGGCACATATAGGTAGTTTTCTACAGATAGTTCATAATGATAGTGTCCATTTCATAGCTATAAAAAAATGCTCATTGATATTACCTGTATAACCATTACTTAGGCCATTGTTTTACAGGTAAGTTTTGACCATATAGTGCACTTGCTTAGTAATGTCCACTACATGAGTTTACAAAGCAAGACACATCACTAGTCAGGCCTGTATGAATATTTATTTATTATATGCTCATTTTTTTCTCCGTTTGCACTCCTCATGCTTGATGCATTTGAGCAAGCGGCACGCTATGAAGTTTAAAGTTAAAAGGTCGGTGGGCATAGATATATATGCATGAATACTATTATTGTGTAATGAAGGAATCTACAATTGTGAAATTTATTATTTTAATAATGAAATAATAAATTTTATAATATATTTGGTTGTGAATTTTATTATTAAGGCTTTGGTAATGAAATAAAAATGAGCATATAATAAAAAGGTTACTGCATTTGAATAGAAAAATATGAACTCGTTTTTTTTTTTGTATGGATATATTGCACTCCCAACAAATGCAGTAACCTATAAATACTGCTCTCTTTTTGTTTAAATAGTCAAAGAATATAGGCAGGGCTAAATGCAAACACTTGAAGGGCATGGATTATAACCACAATAAATGTTTAGCAATTGCTGGTTGCCTTTTGAGCAATGATGCAAAATATGCACTATATGGATGAACAGTATGTGGGCTTCAGTACTACATACACAATATAGACAGACAGAAAAAGTGGAAATATGCATTTTAAGAGACAAGGATACCATTATCATTGATGCTGATGTCACCTGTATCAGTTATTTCCTGAGGGATGATTACTATAAACCAGAACGGCTCACCAGCCAGTAAGCAAATCAGGGTATTCCTTTTGCTGACAGCAACAGCCCCAGCTCCAGCAGTGCCATCTCATCTGTACAAGCCTTTTTCACAGTGCTGCCACAATGTCTTATCTTAAGAATATGACAGTCTACTTTTTCTGGTTGCAGATGCCAGATTAAGAACATAATTGAGTCAGATACTGTCTTGTACAAGTAGGGACCAGTTTTGTGGATCACTTGGTCTATAATCTGACCAATCATAAGGAACTTGACAATATTATGGAGGATTAGACGGCATGGTTCCACCACAGTTTGACTCTGTCATTTGAATCAGATCACAAGAGGTCAGCACCAAAATCAGTCTTACTTTTAATATCAAAGGATAGAATTTCTTCATCTAGTATGCCGCCCCAAGATCAGAACATTAGCATTCTTACTGTTTGGCATACCCATTATATTGCCATGAAGTACTTAACCTGCTCTAGATCCAGTTTAATGCTCCAGACCCCATGTGATAAGGAATCAGCTCAGTCTATGCCACTCAAAGGGAGCATTTAGTGATCACCTGGAAGTTACTGTATCTCAATCTCGATGAACTTCTAGTATAGCTAGCTGTCTGTTTCAACAATCTTCACAAGCTCCATCTTAGATTGTACAAGGGGAGTCAGCATCATCACATTCATTTAAAAAGACAGCAAATTATGCTCAATCTCATTCTGATTCTACCGATTATCCCCATTCTCATTCTATCCTCTTTGCTGTCCATTGGGAAAGAATCTGTCATTATGGTCCTTGGACCCAATAAGTCATTTCAGAGGACCTCCATACAACACTCATACCTATCCTCCTTGTGCAGGGTCTCGTCAGCTACAGATGTCCCAGAAGACCTATTGAAGGCAGACATCTTGTAGTGAGAAATAAAATTGAAGAAACAAAACACGGTGGTAGAGATTGTTTACTGCACAGAATCACAGAGCTTTTGCACAACACTGTTCTTGGTTCCAAAGGCCAGCAGCACTCCTTGACCAGTTATAGACTTCAGTCATTTCCTACAAGCACAATGGTTAAAAAATGGAAGCACCAAGGCAGGATTTAAATGTCATTAAAGAAGGAGACTTTGCAATCAATGTAAGATGCTGATTTGCATGTCCCAATTCAAAAGTCTTTTGGGAAGTTGATTCATTTAACTTGAGGGCTACAGTTCACCAGTTCAGAGCACCCCTTTAGGCCTCAGGAGAAGTAGTGTTTTACTTCAGAACTATCTCTATGTCTTTGATTTTGAGCTCTGGATAACAGACTTCAAAAACACCAGGTGAAGTATATTTTAAATCAAGACATGAAACTGCTTGTTACACTTTTCCTCAGCCTTGGATTTCTTTTCAACAAGGAAAAATCATATAGTATACCAGTTCAACATTTCATCCACTTGAGGAAGGTGAATGCATCTGAACAAAGTAGGTCTCCATCAAAAATGTGCATTGAAAATCATTTCAGTGGTGGTTTCAATTCTTGATAAGAACCTATTCTCAGCCTGATAATTCCTTTACCTACTGGACTTATTCAGTGTGGCAGCAAACCTTATTGTCCTGTGTTGCCTAATCATGAGACATTACAGATGATTCTGTTGTTCCAGTGGAGATTAAACTTTGCCATTTGGAAGAAACAATACCAGTCTCTAACCATATGAGGTTCCATCTCAGCACATTGGTGATTGTTATTTAGTTTACTGGAAGTGTACCCTTCAAGAACTAGCCTCCCAAGATAACAGTTTGTAAGGATGCAAGCACAGCAGGCATTTTGCATAGTTTCAGGAAGCCATGACTCTCTATTGTGGATCAATAACCTATAGATGAAAGCCATACTGAAAGCATTTCATTAATCGCAGGAGAAGCAATATGGAAAGAGCATACTCATTCTGTTCAACAACTACACTGTTTTGAAATGTCTCAGAAGGCAAAGGAGAGCCAGATCCACAGTCCTCTGCATCCTTGTTTGCAATTTTCTAAGGTGGTGTCATCAGTGACAAATCCAATACAAATTCAACATATTCCCAACAGACTGAATGTATTAGCAGACTCACCGTCCTGAAGGATTCAACTAATACAAACAGAATGGTTACTTCATCACTTAGGTTTCCAGTTTTATCTGTACCCAGTAAGGTCAACTACTAGTGTATCTTTTTGCAACAATGTGGAACTCAAAACTCCTGAACTGGCCTTCATTGCCCCATTTTGGGCTCCAAAGACCTGGGCAGTTGACACTTTTAATAGATTGGATGCCATTGCCAACCTTTCAGTGCCTCTGATTCCAAACATTCTGCAAAAGACAGTAGAAATGGAAGGCTTCATCATCCTGATTGATCCTCTGTAGTGGGAAAAATCATGGATAAATGACTTGATAAATCTGGAAGTGGAAATTCTGAAGAAACATTCCTTATCTATGCAAACAAATTTGATGGCAGGAATTTCATCCAAAGCCAGCTCTGTTGAACCTACTTGTCTGGATCATATTAAAGAAGCCCTCAAGAAAAAACCATTATCTTAACAAATGTTTGAGAGAATTGCTTGATTAATAAGGCTCACTGCTTTGAAAGTATACAGTAGGAGGTGAAATGGAGAATTTTCTTACAGTGGAAATATATTTTTTCCACTTGAAAACTCAATTCCTCAAATTTTAGTAGAAAACTAATTTTATGTGTGTATGTTGTTAAGAACCATTCCAACACAGCCATAACCAGTCAAGGCATAGAGCAGTGGCAGGGCATAATAGGTTCTTGTGTGATTTAAATTTCTGTTATTATAATTTTATTGATATCAGTCTTCAAAGTTTGATAAGAAAGGAAGAGTTGACACCAGTTGTACATGTATTTTAACTGACTGGAGTCAACTAATTCTTATACATCTAAAGAATAACTGGCATCAACACTTTTTCACATAGCCATTTAACTCTGGTCAATAGGTACTTATAAAGTATTGACTATGGTTTGGGAATGCATACGGAGGAGTTGATGCTGTTAAAATATGTGGGCAAACAGAAAAAAAACTCTGCCTTATTTATCCAATTTACAAGGGGTAACAGTGTTGTTTTGAGCCATAGAATATACCGTCTTATAGTGAGAAAGTATTATGATAAAGCCCATGAAAATACTACTCCCTTAATATAACATTTCTCTTTACAGCATATAGTATACAACCTCATAGTGAGAATGCATTATACCAAAGTACAAAATAAATGTACTTTTCAATTATTACATTGTCCATAAGAGCCATAGAGTATACTGCCTTCTGCCTTTTAATAAAGTACATGTTAACACCACTCATTATAACACTGTCCACAGAACCCATATAGTATCCTACCTTTTAGTGAGACTTTCTTTATAATACATTACAATGCTGTCCATGGGAACCATACAGCCTTATAATGAGAATGCCTCGTAATGAAGTACTGTATGTACTTGCTTGTAAGTTGAGTCACACTACAAACAACAAAGATCCTGATCTGCTATAGCATATTGCACTTGTAGATTAGGATATGTGTTGCTTGTCCTGCTGATTACTATGGTCTGTGTTGTTTGTTGTACTGATTACTACTAAAATACTGCACAGACCCAGATCTGTCAGTACAGAATGCAACATTGACTAGTCTTAGAAGTGAGTATATATGGTACATAATAACAATACTCCCTCATTATAACATTATCCATAGGATCCATATAGTATACTACCTTTTAGTGAGAATCCCTTATAATAAAGTGTATGATAACAGTTATAATGTTGTCCATGAGAGCCGTGGAATGTAAATCCTAATAATGAGAATATCACTGTCCACAGCATCCAATGAATATACTACCTTATAGTGAGGATGCCTTATAATGAAGTTTTTTGTATATATAATTTTATTACCACTTAATTCAATGGAATCCATGGCCATACCTGCATTATAGAAAAAACCGTATTGTAATTAAGGGCCTTAAAGTGAGGGAGTGCTATATTTTTTGAAATTGGAAAATGAACTGTTACCATATATTGAAATGCTGTATGATAACCAAATGAAACAAAATTTAATAGATCATAACAAAACACTTCACATTCATATTTCAGGTATTACCAGTTTGATCCAGTTGTAGTGAGGGAGATACTGGGAAGAAAATTGTCATCAAATACAAGAAAATATTTAGATGATGTCTGTGAGAAAACGAAAGTACCTCTCAGAAGTTGTAGGAGACAGGTAACTTTTAGCAGCACTGTTATCCAATCACTAAGCTCCACCTGTCTGACACAAACAGTTGGTCTGTCATTATCTTTAAGAATGGCCCCAGGCAGCCAAGTGGTCTAAGGCATTTGCCTTTATAGATTATTGATATCTTACCTTGGTCTGCATGGGGTCTTGGGCTTGGGTATGTGAGAAAAACTTGCCAGTAGCAATATGTGGGACCATGGTTCTTACTGGTTTTCCTTGGCTCCATCCTCTATCGAATACACAGGCCACCATGTATAGCCTACCATGTGCTGAAAAATGTGATTAAACCCATAACAACAACAACAGATATCCCCATGCTCTAAAGTTTAGAAGCAAATAATATTTTACACCGTGTCCATTCGTTCATCTAGCAGGCTCCTTCAACAACACTGCTTTGTTGGCCTAGTGGTTAGAACATATGCCTAGGATGCAGAAGGCCACAGGTTTGAATCCTGGCAGAGTTATACCAAAGATTGATAAAAATAGTACTAACAGCTGCCTTGCTAGGCACTCAGTATTAAAAATTAGTGTTGGGACTGGTCAACCTAGTGTCAGCATAATGTGACTGGGTGGAACATGATGCTACATGTTTGCAACATGATGCCCCAGTGCTAAACATCATTTTAAACTGCCACACTTTAGACATCATAGCAATATGACTGAAAAATTGTTAAATCTATTTTAAAAGTCTAACACACACATACACACACACACGTACATGTACACACACACACACACACACAAACACCATTTCCTGAACTGTTAGTTTAGTAATTCACAAAACTAGTTATCATTCATGTGTGGTGACTATCAATGAAAGTTGTATCACTCTCAGTTCCAGTTGCTGGGGTCCCAGAGGTGGTCATTGGTTAAAATGTACACAGATTTCAATTGTAATGATAATTTTGGATATCGTACAACCATACTATACATATAGTCATTTTTGGAAGAAATTTTATGCATGTGAGAGATTTTGCATTATAATCACTTGTTCAATATCTAAGTTTCAATAAGTGCCTGGTTTGTGAAATATAATGTGCAATGAAAAATAAGACTAATGGCAATCCATTTAGCATCTTTTTTTTAAATGGAGAAATTATAACTATTTAGTGATAAATTTTAACAATTTAGTGGCCTCAGAATGATATTTTATAAATAAACCATCTATTCATTCATATCATAACCTCTACATCCTCTGTTGCTAACATATTCAAGCAGCTAACCAAAAGATAAAGCATGCCTTTTGGACAAAATTGTATATTCATAAAAAAATATCATTTTATTGATCTAATCAGTTTATTTGCAGGCTTTGTGTGACTAATTAAAAATGAAGTTCTTATATTTTTGTTTTTATGTAATATATATAGATTCAGGTTGCATTGAACTCTGTAAATTCACTCCTATCCATGGGTTTTCAGTTTTCATAATTTGACAGTTTCTTAAAACAAAACATGTAAAGAGAAAAAATATACACCTGCCAGGTAAAGATGACTCTCATTTTTATCACAGGCATATACACTAAAATAAAATATCAGTAAAATGTCAGTTTGATATAAACCATGAAATATTATACCCATAAAATAAATTAATTTACAGCATTGTTTTTCACTTTAAATTTGAAATTTATAGGTTCTCTTTTGTAATATTATCAACAAACTTTCATTTTGGGAAAAAACCCATTTTCTGAGTTTAGTCAGGTTCCAATACATTATAGATCATACCCACACCTTCAACCTCAGAAAGTATTTGTCTAGTACATTTACAATAATATCACTGAGAGTTATTTAATCCATTCATGACTTTTAAATTTAACTTCAAGTATGTTCCTCAATCACATTACATTAAGGATATTCACCTTTTACCTTGCACATCCAGCCCTACTAAACAACAAAAGTAGCTATTGTCTATCTCAGATAAAGTGCAATAACTCATGCCCATTATCTCCTCCTACCACTGCCTGGTTTCACCAGTATTTTTAGCTTCATTGCTGTACTGATAACAATGTACATTTTACTTCTGACAATCCAGCTCATCTTAGTGTTCAAAAGGGTCAATCCAATCTTAATTTTGGATTTATTGTGTTGGACAATCATTCTTCTATGGTTGTATAATTTTTTTGTAATTTCCACCAAATTTTAGTGACTTTTTCACCTTTATAGACTTTGTCTCTTTAAGACTCTTTGACTTTACAACCAACCCACCATGGGAACATCCTCATTAGTATATTGTTCAGTTAAAATACCAGTGCCACCTGGTGGTTGCCAGGGGAGGTAAAGGGCAAGAGTTATTGCCTTTTTTATATGAGCTAGAAAAAGATGATTTTGTCTTTCAGTATGGCTGCATTCATGAGGCTGCAGGCTAATATTCCTAATGTGGCTGGGTAGTTATTTCCTGAAAAACATAATTTACTTTAAAATTTGCTTTCAAATCATACCTTGTTCCATTTTCACAAACCTTTTAATTGGAAAAATTATTGTCATCAGCAGCAATTTTAATACTTGATCAGTGTTATTTTTGGAAGACCATGCGGCATAATGTAATAATCTATGGGTGTTATGCAGATTCACAGGCATTCATTTTACTTGCATTCATATGGTGTCAGATTTCTGCCAACTACTTGCCACTTATCCACTTAAATAAGATGACTGTTTCTTTCAGATATGTTGACATAATTTGAAGAAGTCATCTTAAGACATGAATTAGGTTCAGCAATGTTAAATCTAATGCTTATGTCAACTTATGAGAGGACACATTGAAAAATAGCCATGTTAATGACTACACATGTCAAATGTGGCTGCATATTTCTGCCACTTATCCATTTAAGTAAGCCATCATTGTCATTCATATTTGTTGACATAGCTACAAATTATATATATATATATATATATATATATATATATATATATATATATATATATATATATATATATATATATATTTTTATAAAAATAATGATCACGATAATTTCTGAAATTGATTGTTGAATCCAATTAAGCTGGTTTAGCACAGTACGTAAAGGGTTAGTACATTATAAACTAATCTATATATAATGTTTAAAAATAATAAAAAAAAATTAAATAATAATAATGATAATAATAAAAATTCCAGAAATTGATCTGTGCCTCTAACTTAGCTGGTTTAGCCTGGTACTTTAAGAGAATGGTATATTATCTATACTAATAATGTTTTAAAAAATCCCCCCCACCTACCCTATTTTTAAAACCAGTGCAGTAGTAAACAAACATATTTTCTTGCCCTATAAGTTGTTGAAGATTGAGATGAAATTATCTTAATGAATTTTTTTTTTAAGTTTGACAACCTCAAGCGGGTTTTCAAGACAGTGGAAGAGATGTTGGGATCACTTTATCAGAATATACAGACTCACTACTTAATTTCGGATGAATTGGCCAAGTAAGTTTGGGTTGATATTTAGATGTAATACCATGTAGTAAATATAGATTTTATTGGTTTCAGAATTTGATTTTTAAAAGATAAAAAAAAAGAAAAGAAAAAAAATAGATAAAAAATGTTGCAGTAGTGGTTTTAATTTGGACTGATTCAGGGAAATCAATTTTACTTTTATGGGGATTGCAGACTTTTACCTTTGATATTTTCAGAAACATCATAATTTAAGATTTGAGTAGAAAGTTTAATTTTTAAAACTATAAAGGGCTTAGGTCTGTCCCATTTTGTATGCATGGGGATCCAAATGCACAGACAAGAGTACATGATGGGGATACAGTTTTGGCTAGACAATAGCAAAAAGAAAAAGAGGGAGGGGTGAATGAGTTAATACTCATTTTATTATCATGTTGGAAATAATTTTCAGTAAAATACCTTTTGTAATGAAGTTGTTCTTTTTCTGTATAAATTTACTCTTAATGTGAAGATAAGCAGCATATGACAGATTGTTAAAAGTGTTACTCCAAGAGTTTTCAGCATTTGTGTTTTATGTCACTTTGTTTTACATGTGAATGTGGATATTTTCAAGTGGTATTGTTGATTCACAACAAAACAGAATTTAATTTCCTATTTGTACAAACTATGGACAATTAATTTGTGAAACAACAACCATCATTATCAAAACTCATATTTTTAAAGATTCTTTTATTTGTTCTGTTAGTAAACTATTGCTGCCATGATTTACTTTTTGTAGGTATTGGGGAAATTCATGCACTTACGTGAGCAAATTGCTGTGTGCCAATTTAAGAATTTTAAGTTTGTTACACAAATTGGAACTCTGCCTGTGAAACAAAGCTTTTGAGATACTGAGTATTCCTTTCACTTGCTTCCCTTCCTAGTTTTGATAACATTTGCAAATTAGGATGATAAACCACTGGTTAATGTTAATGGCTTTAATTATGTAATATTTAGGTAGTTAGGATTTGTATGCCTTTTAACTTATTTTTAATAATATTCCATTTTTTATTTGATTAAATACAAAATACATAACTAACTTGACAATACAAAGTTGGTCTACTTTTAATTAATTGTAAAACAACAAACACTTCTGCAAATTGGAGATCTTTACACAGTTGGCACTTTATTAGGTTATCAAAAATGCTCTCAGTCACAGCAGTGATGGTAGATTGACACTTCATATTTGAATACAAGAGGGCATACCACATTTATGATTACACTGAAATCAAATTAAAAGACAGACTGAAACACATATTTCACTGGACAAAATGTATTTATTTCTAAGTGCTGCCAACAGGATTTGTACAAATTTCAACAGAAAATATCCTACTTACCTGATTTGTTGACCAACTGCTTTTGCTTTTGGCTGTTAGATAGATATCAGCCATGTGATCTCTGGTCTTTTTTTTGTGGTTCATCTTTTACTTAGTTTGTGTCAGCTTGGTAAATTTCCTTGACCTGGTACTTCATCATATCCTATAGACATACATTGTGGTGAATACAGTAATCTCAAAACACCATTATTTTTTAATGCTAATGCATTTATCCTTTGATGTTTGTCTTTAATTTTAGGCAGTATGCTGCTATAGTCTTCATAACCAACCACAGATTTGAGACCAGCAAGAAGAAGCTAAACCATCTGACATTAGATGATTTTCTAGTCTGTGCAGACCTGATGATTACAAACTGGTCCTACAGTGCTGAGGGTGGGTAGGAGAATAGGATATGTCTCAATTTACAAGGCATTCCTGAATTTCACACTGAGATAAAAATAAATTGCCTTGGTGGTGGATAAAGTGGTGTAGAAATAATAGCATCATTTACCTGATAGACTCACAGATTGTGCAAGGTGTGCTTTATATAAACTGAGGCTTGTCACTATCATTAACAAATCCAGCCTGTCTATGAAGGCATGAAACATCTATAGCCAAGACAATACAATTAGGACATTAGATAGGGACAGGTATCAAGGATTTTGAAGCTAAAACTAATTTAGAAAAAAAAATAACTTTGTATTTGTTTTGAATTATAATGATTAAATATGAATATTCATAAATTCCTTTTTTCCAAAATTTATTGATCAACCATATTTTCAAATTATGCAAAATTTATTCATTCAATGTATTTTCAAATTATGTACTGAACAATCTTTTTGCTTAGCAGCTTGTTTTGCTTTCATTGTTGTGTTTACAGTGCATTTTGTGAAGAAGTCATATTCCTCTTTTGCTAAGGTTTATTCATCTTTCCTGCTATTTATATGAAATCAAAATTTTAAAAAAATCTTATACCACTGATGGTAAGGATAAATTATTATTCCTGCTAATGATATCAATATTAAAAAAGAGTTGACTTAACAATCGCTTTCTAAATTGCTCAGAATAGTAGATTTAATTGCGTTCAATTGATGGACATAGCTGTTATGCTCCCAGTACAGTAACATAAGAGGGCATAAATGTTTTTGTTGTTGTTGTTGTAGTTGAACCTAAATTTAAAAAGGTAAGGGTTGATGTTCAGAATGATTTGACTACTATTTTTACCATTGAGAAAGGAAAGCATAAGTGCTTCAGAATGTCAATGTCCAAAGAATAATAACATATTTTGAAATATATATTGCATTAAATTGGGTTACATTAAATAATTTTCAATAATATTCATTTTGTGTCTGTCTCCTTTACTATTTCAGAATGCACTGATCATGAAGACATGGATGTGGATCTAGACAGACTATTCCTGCAAGACCTACGAGATTTGAAACTTTTGGTAGAAAAGGATTATATGGATGAACAGAAAAGGTCCTATACAATTTTCATGGAAATCTTTGGAACTGATTCTTGTATCTGTCGCAATACAAAATATCTATACAATTTTCATGGAAATCTTTGGAACTGATTCTTACATCTGTCACAATACAAAATATCTATACAATTTTCATGGAAATCTTTGGAACTGATTTTCGCATCTGTCGCAATACAAAATATCTACAATTTTCATGGAAATCTTTGGAACTGATTCTCGCATCTGTTGCAATACAAAATATCTATACAATTTTCATGGAAATCTTTGGCATGAATCTCACATCTGTCGCAATACAAAATATCTACAATTTTCATGGAAATCTTTGGAACTAATTCTCACATCTGTCGCAATACAAAATATCTATACAATTTTCATGGAAATCTTTGGAACTGATTCTAACATTTGTCGCAGTACAAAATATCTATACAATTTTCATGGAAATCTTTGGAACTCATTGTCACATTTGTCACAATACAAAAAAACTATACAAATTTTCATAGAAATCTTTGGAACTGATTCTCATATCTGTCACAATACAAAATATCTACAATTTTTATGGAAATCTTTGGAACTGATTCTCACATCTGTCGCAATACAAAATATCTATACAATTTTCATGGAAATCTTTGGAACTGATTCTCACATCTGTCGCAATACAAAATATCATACCTATTGTTCTATGTATGAGATATTCTCTATTTCCACAGCTCAATTTTTCTAAACCATTTGTGAAAATCTAATTGTAATATCATGTATCAGTGATTACAGGAGTAACTTATTCTTCATCAATATTGAATTGAAATGTATGAATCAAAAGGCCATACAGAAATGTGAAATCAGATGTTCCATGTATCAAAAACATATAACTGTGTGTGGTTGTACAATTGAAATGTTCGCAAGAACTTTAAAATCACATTGAATATAATCCGTAGCAGCACTTAAAGTATACAAGATGATATAGCTAATTTTTTTCCTTTTACAGGATATGTTTTGTCTAGATTAAATGTCTTTTAAATATGCATTTTACTTTACACTCTGTGGCCTTATATTAATTCTTGTGCACTGTGTCCCCATCCACTATGATGAGGGGATACGGACATAATGTCACCAGTCTCTCTATCCATTCATATTTCCATCAGAACAAAAACATTTTGTTTTTAATGCTTGCACTGAACAAGCAACAATTTTGTATGAAGTAACTATTATAAATGAGATATGATTATCACATCTTTGTTACTTATCTTCTTGTTAGGCCTTTGTTAATAACTAATTATGAATAATCTGTGGTTATTACACTATTGTTTCCAGGTACCATTGTTATCATGCTTTTGTTATTTGAATGACCATTATTTATCAGGCTTCATCACTGCAGAAAATAATATAATATAATTTAGCAAATTTTCTCAGGCAAACTACACAAATCAAACATTGTAATTAAATGATGTAAGAAAGGAATGTTATAACAAGCCTTTGGAATGCATTGTAATTAGGATTTGGCCAGGGAAATTAAAGTCAAATATTCTAAAGGAGAAAACCTTGTATCCAAGAATGTAATAATCTTACTGTATTCAGATATTATTTTAGACAACTATTTAATGTCCTTGTATCTTTCCATATACAATATGCTTACAATATTCAAATCCTAAGAGCAACATTGTAGTTATTACATGAATATTATTTTGTTATTTAATGCAGTTGAAACTGTAAAATAAAATCTGAAATCTGGAAACATGAATAAGAAGAATGAACTTAAATTGTTTCATCTTGATATAAGAAGCTTGGGTAGCAAAGTGTAAGCTATTAAAGATGAATTCAGTCATACATAGTTAACTAAAAGTAAACTTGATAATACTGTTTCAAGTCTGACAGAGTCTTCAATTAAATAGGTTTTTTTTCCTTTCCACTTTGTAAGGATGGAATAAAGGTGGAGGAGTAATTGTGTTTGTCTTGTAACCAGTTCAATGCCTTATTTTAGAACAATAGAACAACAGAACATAATAAAGAGTCTTGGGTAGAACTATTTTTAAAAGAATTGGTTCATTTGTCTGCCTCATATATAAATCCCCATATAATCTATTTGGTAATAGCTTTTGGTCATTATAGGGCAGTCAGTACTGCTATGAACTCTGCATCAGAGATTATATTATTGGGAGATTTCAATGAAACTTTACTTTCTTAAAATTAGAATGCAGGATTCTTGTAGACCATAAGTAAAGGTAACTTTTTCAATGTTATTCCTGAGCCCGCTAGAATGACAGACAACTCTTTAACTTTGATGGACTCAATACTTGTTTCCAGTATATTAAAACCATGGATGCCAATCTAAAATTGCTTGTATAATTAATCCCAGACATTATTGGAGAATCACTAGATATTTCAGAACCAAAACCCATGAAACAAATTTCACTTTTGCAATCCTCAGATTTATTAAAATCTGATTTATTTGCAAGTGAAGACATTGGAAAGGGTCAAATTTTAGACACAATATTGGCTATTAATGATCAAAAACCATCTTGGATGCTTAAAATTTTAGATGTCAATAAGGCAAGCAGTCTGATTGCCAGTTGTCATTAAATGTCAATAAGACAAACAGTTCTGACCACTCCAGTGACCTAATGGTTAGAACGTCTGCCTAGAATGCAGAGGTTGCAGGTTTGAAAACCAGCCTAGTCATACCAGAGACTTATAAAAAATGGTGCTAACAGTTGCGTCCCTAGACTCTTAGCATTAAGAGGTTAGTGTTAAGACTAGTTGGCCTGGTGTCAGGATAATGTGACTGGGTGGGACATGGTGCTACATGTCTGCATCATGATGTCCCAGTGCTAGACATCTCTATAAATTGCCACACTGCAGACATTGTAGTGATATGACTGAAAATGTAAAGCTACATTAAAAATCCAAGCTGTTAATAAGGCAAGTAGTCCCAAATACCATTTGGCATTAAATGTCAATAAGGCAAGCAGTCCATTTGCCATTGGTCATGAGATGTCAATAAGACAAGCAGTCCTGATGTCATTTTTCATAAGCTGTCAAATAAGGCAAGCAGTCCCAACACCATTTGTCATAAGCTGTTAATAAGGCAGGTAGTCCCATTGCCATTTGTCAAAAGATGTCATTAAAGCAAGCACCTAACACCATTTGTTATGAGATGCTGACAATCATTTCTCAGTTATGGGTTGTAAAAGTCTTTAAAAAGAAGAGTTGAATGTTTGGCATCAAACTAAAGACTGAACTCACTCATAAAATGCATTGGCAAAATGCTTGAAAGGATTGTGTATAACTATCTTTATAGGCCTGTTCATACAGATGATCTTTTCTATAAATGTAATTCTGACTTCTTACTGGCCAACTGTACATTGTTTTAATTTATTCAGATTTACCATACTCTGTGTCTAGCAAAAGAAAGAAACGAAGATAATTGGATTGTGTTCTCTGACATATCAAAGGCATTTGACAGAGCTGAGGACTTGTCTTCAGACTTAGGAAGCCTGGCACAAATAATGGTCTGTTGTTTTTTTTTTTGAGGGCAAAGAGTTACAACTAAAAATTCATTTTCATTTGTATGGAAAATTAATGCAGGTTCAGTATTAACCTTTTCATATTCTTGGTTTATGTAAATGATATTGCTGAATCAGTGAATTCCCATAGTTGTCTTTTGCAGTTGACTCCATTATATTATTAATCTCTTTATATTACTGACACTGTACAAGTGATTAACCATGATTTGTACAAATTAAATGATTGGTCAAATCAGTGGCTTGGGATGTTGAATGCTAAGGAAAAAAAAGTAATGTTCTCAAAAGGGCAAATATGCAAGCACCAGAATGTTTTTAGCTGGCAAAAGCCTACATTTGATTAATTGTAGTCAAGACATTGATGTAGACATGAATGGCATCAGCATTGCACATGGGAAATAAGTCTTTGTCTAGAAATTGCTTTCTTCTTTGGACCTTTGTTCCCAGGGGCATCTGAAAACCCCATCAAGGTATTAAAATGATACCAGAAGCAGACCTGATTAGACCCGAGTCCATCATAAGATCTTCCATATTCTTGTCACTGAAAGAAGGATGTGATTTATTATCCTGGATCTGTGGCATAATCTACTTAACCTCCAAGGAATTAAACCAAGACCAGAAGAATTATTGGTACATGAGGTTGTACAGTCACCATAGTACAAAATTTGAGCACAAATCCCTATCTGCCATCTTTTCTTACCCTTTCCACAATTATGTCCATGAAATGGCATGCTCATCTGCTCCAATTTTCAGGATTCCCTCAATTCAAGAGGTGACCACTCTTGTGCAACATGCATCATTTTTTAATGAGTGTCAGCCTTTGATTGGTTCAGTATCACATGTAGTTTTGACTGCATTTCAGTAGGAGATGGCAGATTATAATGGTCATCTTAGTGGCAATGTCTTGTTACAGTTGATATAATCAAAGCTGTTCCAGTAAAACATACTTTGGACCCATTACAGTTGATATAATCTGGGCTGTTCCAGTAAAATTTACTTTGGACCCGTTACAGTTGATATAATTAGGGCTGTTCGAGTAAAACTTACTTTGAACCTGTTACAGTTGATATAATCAGGGCTGTTCCAGTAAAACATACTTTGGACCCATTACAGTTGATATAATCTGGGCTGTTCCAGTAAAACTTACTTTGGACCCGTTACAGTTGATATAATTAGGGCTGTTCCAGTAAAACATACTTTTAACCTGTTACAGTTGATATAATCAGGGCTGTTCCAGTAAAACATACTTTGGACCCATTACAGTTGATATAATCAGGGCTGTTCCAGTAAAACATACTTTGAATCTGTTACATTTTATATAATCAGGGCTGTTCCAGTAACACATTCTTTGGACCTGTTACAGTTGATATAATCAGGGCTGTTCCAGTAAAACATAATTTGGACCCAGGGAAGTCACTTTCATTGAGTAATAGTTACCCATGGATACAGTTTAAAATTTTGTATCATTTTCATATGAATTCTTTGAGTAAATGGTACCCTGGAATATATATTTTTTTAAACTGCCTCTCCGGATTCCATCATATTAATTAAAACCTGTTTTGAAATACTATCCCATCTGTGAACATAAATCATGGTTCTGAAGACAGATAGTAACCCAGTAGAGGTAATTATATTTTATAAAGAATTGATCTTTTTTATGAACATAGTCATAAGTGACAGGTATTCTCTCTAAATAGTGGTCTTTCTATTCAGGTTGTACTGTACATTTGTTATGTTTTTAATGTCTTTCCATCAGACACATTTTTCTTGGTATACACTCAGTCATTTCATGACCATTGCCTACTACATGTACCTAGAACAGTAGAAGACATCCTATTTGTCAACCATTAGGTTTCTACATAGATATTAAACTTATACTGTTAGGCATTAAGTGGCAATTAATGTTTACAAGGCTTTTTTTTTCTTGCAGTTTTGTTATCCAAACATTGAGGTCAAGTTTTAAAAGGAGAAAACTCCAGGACTTGGATGAAAATTTTAAGGTTAGTTCTTGCTTCCATGGGTATGAAGTATTTTATAATTATTATTGTTTCATTTTTTTTTTTATACAAGTAAAATATGTTTAAAGTGTATAATGAAATTTATTATAATGAAATTTCAATTTATATACTAATATATCCATAATGATAAAAGAAGCTATTTTTAAGAATGTTGAAAATAAAATAATTTGCTGAAACAACTTGATATTGGTATTTGATAGTCACTTTATATGGGATTGATACAAAGCCTTCCATATCAATAAAGAAATATTTACCATCATGTATAAAGTAGTTAAAACTTAATTTGGGATAAAGCCTATGTAGGGAAATTACCAGTTGTCATAGAATACTAATGTGAGATTTGGTAATAATCTGACTAAACAATGTTGCATGGAAAAATACAGTGTTTATGCATACTGGATTGTTTTATTTGTCACAACCCTGATGTCCTAGTATCTAAACTGGGGTGGGAAGGACCCTGTGAACTTCGATTTGCTATCAAACTTTTGAATAGAAAACTATATTCAAGATAATATTTTGCTGGTGCCTGCCAAAACCATAAATTGGGACATCCAACAACAAATGATCTTTTTTTTTTCATCCTCTATTTTTGAATGCTCTTTGCAGATCCTGCAAAACATGATATTTACTTTGGGGTTAATGTTTAGCCTTGGCCGACCACATTTACACTCTATAGAAGTTTGGTTCCTACTTTTTTTATCATGCTGTTTGACACATTTTTTTCTTCTCCATGTTATTGTTAGTCTTTGGCCTTTTAGCAGGATTTTCCACACCTTGTACAAACTGCCACATTAGTCTTGTTGCTTTCTTTGTTTAACTATGATCCTGGTCAGTGCAACAATAATGCTTTGCACACATTTGTAATGCTTAATATAAAACACCTAGGTGATCTGGATTTACATACAGGAGTTACAACAAGTTAAGTAACTAAAAATAGCAAGTTATTTGTCTGCATTTCTGTTATGGAATTCATTAAAAAATATGAGAAAAGCAAATTTTAAAATAATTACATGCATTCATTTTTTATGAGTCAGGTAGACTTGTATTGGAACATATATATTAGTCTGTGAGGAAACCTATTAGTTGCAGACTAATGTTTGTCTGCTAATTTTGAACCCTGTGTATACTGTTTTCCATCAGTGTAAAGGAATACATGCTAAAAATCTATGCTTTAATGACCTGATTGAATAAAATGCTCAGTAGAAGTTAATGCTTTTTCCATTTTTATCAATGAAATATTTAGGACATTTAAATTTAACAAACATAAAACATGCAAGTTTTCAAATTGAGTCTTTTTGCACACCTGGGCAAAACAAAGTAAATGGCAAACATTACTTTTTTAAATGTACATGACAGCTTTGATTAGTTCAGACTAAGGTTTTCATCCAGATAGGAAAGCTCAGAAATTGTAAATAGTTACAATTATTTGATGTATTTTTGCTCTTGTTTCAGAATATTATGAAAGCCATTATCAACATTGCATACGGCCTAAACCACAGTAAGGAAGTAAGGGATTTCTTTGTGGATTTGGTGGAAAAGGTAAATGGGTTAATGGCAAAACATTAATTTTCTATATAAAAAAAACACAAGTGAAGGTCATCAAAGTTTAACAGACCAAATAGATCAATTAGATCCCTTCCCAAGTGTAAAAAAATCAGATGCTTTGCTAAAATATAGTCACATGAAATAATATATGACACTTCATGTTGACATGATTTGTTTCAATCAGTACTTGTTGTAATGATGGCAGATTTCTTTACTTTTTATGCATGGGATGTTGCTATCTGGTAAATGCTATGAAGATACTTTGAATTAAATCATCCAAGGTTTTTCATTTTACTGGTCATAGACAAAAAGAGCTTATGGCATAGCCTATTGTCTGTCATCCATTATCCACCATATGTTGTCCATCCTTTAGTCTGTTCTCACTATTCCTTCTAAACTACTTGGAAGGTAGCCATGAAACTTTGTATACATGCTCATCCTGTGGTTTAGATGGTCTCCAGTGAAAATGGTGCCACACAGACATCCAGTATGGTTATGACAATGCCATCTTGAAAATCTTATTGCTGCAGTACAATAACCATCTTGGAAAATCTGAATGAAAAGACATAGTTACGTTGGGTCCAGTTGGTACTAAATTATAATTATGCTATCTTGAAAATGTTGTAATTGCTTCTTCCCAAGAATGGAAAGTCATACTGCTATGGGGTTTTCACTAGAAGACTTATTATGATATCTATGTGATCCTAATTGAAAATGGTATTGCTTGAACATCAGTATGGCCACCAGTTGCCATCTTGAAAGTCTTGTTGTTAATACTCCTCCTGAATGTATGGTCACATTAACATGGATTTTCTTCTTATGTCCAATATGGTCACCATGGCAGACATCTTGTAAATCATATTTCTGCTACTCCTGAATGGAAAGTAATATTGACATGAGGTTTCTTATGATGTCTGGTGACAGCTTCCACCTTTATGATCCTTTTATTGCTAATCTTTCTTGGTAGATGGGTCATAATCAGCATTAGATTTCTATTAAGACTGTGATATCGAGTTGGTCCAGTGTGAAAATGGTACTGATCTAATTTCCATAGCTGCTATCTTGAAAATTAGTTTATTGCTATTCCACCTAAATGGAAAGTTGCATCAGAATGTTTTTTTTTTGCAAAAAGACCTTTTATGATGGCATCTTCCTCCAGAATGAAAATGGTGTCAGTCTGACTTACAATATGGAAAATCTTGTTATAACTATTCATGAACATAGGGTCTTATTCATAGTGGATTTTTTTTTGGCCAAAAGACTTTACATTATGTCTGATTAGTTCTAAATGAAAATGGTTCATATAAAGCCAATGTAGATGCCACTAGTGGCCACGTTTTAAATGTTGTTATTGCGCAAAAATATCAGAGTTGGTTTCAACACTGAGCATTTATAAAGAAGAGATGGTCTTATCTTAAAATTCCTGGAAATTGTTTTTCAGTCAATGGAGTACCATTCCCTTCAAGGACCTCTTATTTACTAACCACATTATTATGAATTCCCAGATGTGCAATCATATCAGGTTTTGGATCCCCAAAGACACATGCTTATGGATTAAACAACACATTCTTATTATAAGTACAAATGAAAACTAATCTTTTGAACCACAAAGTCTATCACAACATTCTTTGATTCTGTCTTTTTTTCAAACAGCTGATAGAACCATGTCAACAGTCAGGTTGGACTTGTGAGGACATTGAAAACTTTCTTGTTGTGGTAAAAGATGCACCACAACATATAGCTGCCTTCAGGTAAGACTTATCCTATGTCCTTACATCAAAGTTTTAATACATATACCAAAATATGTAGCATATGTTAATGACATTGTCTGTCTCACCATCTTTTTCCTTTTTTCTTTCCACACAATACCTTTAGTTTTATACCATCTGCCATGACTAAACTTTGTAGATGGCTTGGCCTTGTAGTAAGGAAAAATCCTGTTAGTGTTGTTGTCAAAAGGTCAAGGTCACAAACAGAAAGAAGAAAAATGGTTTCAGCACAAACAGTTTCAGTTCCCAACTGTGTTCAGCCAAAGTGTTTTGGTTAAAATTTACTTGCTGGATAGGAAGGAAGCATTAATTATAGGGATAAAATGGCCAAAATTCAAGGTCACTGTGGCTGAAACATTTTAAACCTTGGTTGATGCACACAGACTTTAGTTCTTATTTCTTGGCCATATACCTTCACCAAAGTTTGTGGATGGTTAGATAAAGCTGATTGATTTTGGATTAAAGTTGTCAAAGTACAAGGTCATTGAAAAGGAAAAAATGTAATGTGCATAATAATTTTAATTCTATACAACATATTTTCACCAAAGATTGAAAAGGGCTTGCACCTTAATTATGGTCAAGGCCTATTAATTTGGGGGAGAAAAAGGCCATGATCATTGCGAGTCAAAGAAATGTGGGTTTTGCATAAATTTTTGTTCTGGACAATGTTCCTTGACCAAACTTGGAGGATGGCTTGCATTTAGGGTAAGAAAAAAAAAGATTCTGTGGTCTAAAGCGCAAAGGTCATGGTCAGTTTTATAAGAAATTATGGGGGTTTGTTTGTACAGTAAACTTAGCTATACAGTAAATTTAGGGCTTAATACCTTAACCAAAGGTCAGGTAAATGAGACATGTTGGTCAACAATCTCCAGAGCTAGCCATCCCCTACTATTGGCAAGAGAAAGAATTATTAAACACTTGGCAGGCATATGACATACATATCATCAGTTTATACCTTGTTGCAAACAAGGGGTGAAGCTTATCCTCAATGCTAAGTACCATCAGATTAAACATTTGCCTCATCTTGTTAAATTCAGTGGTGATTTTCATTCATTCTTTTATTAAATTGGCTTTTCATTTAATTTAAAATAGGTAGTAACAGTTTTAAGTTTCAGAGAGAATACAAAGAATCTCTAGTCAAAATAAGATGATTATTAATAAATCCATCAGCTATGATCTCTTCATTTTCATGCCTAAATCACTGATAAATGAGTATTTTTTGAGCAGGTTTTAATTCTTTGATAATTGTTCAGAATATTGCTGTCTTCTTTAGCTTTAAATAATCATCATCCACTTGAGTCTCTCAGTCATGTTGTATCTGTCTCTACATTTAAACAAGACAGGAACAAAATATTGTCAGGTGGCTTTTCTGCCTTAATGTTATCCAATAAAAACTGGTGTCCAACTGGGGCAGTTTATTTTAAAGGTAGGCTGCCCAATGCTCTCTGTGTGAAGTTTTATTCTTTATACTTGGGTATTTCATTCTCTGTTAACCATGACAGCTGATGCAGTGGTTCAGTGGTTAACATTCTAGACTTTTGACCAGAAGGGCCTGGGTTCAAATCCTGCCTAGACAAGGCTAGGTTGGTAGCCATAGTGTATCCCTGGGCAAAGCACTTAATCTTCAATTGGACCAATGTTCTATTGGTTAAAGCGTCCACCTATGATGCAGGAGGTCACAGGTTCAAACCCCGACCAAGTCATGAAAAACTTAGCTGCCTAACTTGTCTCTCAGCATTAAGAGTTTAGTGTTCCAACGGATATTAGAATAATGTGACTGGGTGGGACATCATGCTTAATGTCTGCAGCATGATGCCCCAGTACTAGACATCACTATAAACTGCCACACTGCAGACATCATACTGATATGACTGAAAATATTTTAAAGCTACATTAAAAATCCAAAATACAAACTAAATTAAAATTGCTTCAGCTAGATGTCATCCTTCATATGCTGAAATACTATTAAACACTTGTCAACCAGCCAACCAAACATTAAACTTTTATAATTTTCACAGGTAGTTGATTCTGTTTTGAAAACAGATTCTACAAATCATTAGTGAGCCATGCCTTTGTAAAAGAAAATATTTTGTAAAATGTTGCTCATCAAAAATAAAAGAACCTGATTTAGGGAACAGTGACTAGATTATTGGGAAAGTGGCCAATTAAGAATTGAATATTAACTTCATTATGAGGACAGTCATGATGCTTTGCATTTTGCATAATTTTTATTATAATCTAGAGTATTTGATTCTAGCCAGAATAAATGGAATGGTTTATTTTCAGAAATATGCCAAATCTGAACACAGTGTGGGAGAGATACATGAATGCTTTCATCCAGTGCACAGTGAAATTGTATCACACATGACAGAGATGGCACTGTAAGGACTGCACCAGGACATGACTGTAAAAGACTATGACCTATCAAGAATGAAGCAGAAGCTTGGAATTCAATTTTGTTCCAATCTTGAAGGTCTCCTCTTCAGGCCAGACAAATATGAACAAGACATTTTACATGAAATCATTTTCACATCATGCATTGGATAAAAAAATATACCTTTTTATATTGATGACCATCCAAATGCATCATTCAATTGGATTTTTGTATGTGCAGCATAAATAGTCATACATATGGAGTGTTGCATTTAGACGGGAACACAAGAAATCAGGAAGTGATTAATATCTATCTTACAATGACTTCTCCAAGCATGAGTAGATAATTGACAAGTGTTTAACATTCTGTTATACTATTTGTATTGTGATATGCCATGCCAAATGACTGACTTTCCATACACAGTAAAAAAAAAATTATGGCATGACCAATTCTCCATCATTCACCATCCAACTTTTGAAGTCCCCCTACCCATTAAGCATGTTTGTTATTACTACTTACCCTAAATTATTTGGAGGATTGCCATGAAACTTTCCACAAACAATCATCCCAAGGTGTAGCTGGTTCTTAGTGAAAATGGTGCTGCTCAGATGTCGTCACATCAGCCACCTTGAAATTCTTATAATTATACCTTCTAAATGGATGGTCATACCAACATGGCAGTTTTCACTAAATGACTTCTTATGATGTCTAGTTGATTTACTAAAATGAAAATGTTGCTGAAATGACATCCAATATGGATGCCTTGGTAGCCATCTTTAAAATCTTGTTATAGTTAGTGCTCCAGAATGGAGTTATAATCACTTGGAATTTTTTACAGATTTCTTTTAATCTCATGCTGGTCCTAGATAAAAATGGTTCTGCTTTGACTTCCAAAATCCACCAGTGGCCATCTTGAATATCATGTAAAATGCTGCTTCTCAATGATCGTATCAATATGAGGTTTTCACTACAAGACATTTTATAATATCTAGTTCTAAATTAAAAAGACCACTCTTGTGGCCTTGTAGTTAGAGTGTATGCCTCAGATGCGAGAGGTCATGAGTTTGAGCTTCAGATGAGTCGTACCAAAGACTTATAAAAAACGGTACTAACAGTTACCTCATTAGGCGCTCAGCATTAAGAGGTTAGTGCTATGATTGGTCTGCCTGGTGTCGTGATAATTTGACTGTGGGGGACATCATGCTACATGTCTGCAGCATGATGCCCCAGTGCTAGACATCATTATAAACTACCACACTGCAGACATTGTAGGAATATGCCAGAAAAAAACTGTTATACCTACATTAAAAATCCATATCACTCACACACTAAATTAAAATGGTGCAGATCTGACTGCCAGTATGACCACCACAGCAGCCATTTTATCATTACACCTCCTGATCAGAAGACTAGTTGGCACAGTTGCCAGCTTGACACTTTTATTATTGCTACTACTCCTCAGTGGATGGTCATATCAGCATGGGGTTTTTACTCTGAAAGTTTCTTACGATGTATAGTTGGTTCTTAATGAAAATGGTGCTGATCTGGTGTCCATTTTGGCCACCATAGAAGCCATTATGAAGATATGTTTTCACTACTTCTCCCAAATGGATGACTTGTTGGTCCTAAATAAAAATGGTTTTATTTGAATAACTAATATGGCTAACCACAGTGGCCATCTTGTAAATCTTGTTATTACTACTACTTTTCAATGGATGGTCATATCAGCATGGGTTTTTTACTAGAAGGCTTTTTATGATGTCTTGTTGGTTCTGAATGAAATCTGTGTTAATCTGAAATCCAGTATGGCCAGTATCTTAAAATTGTTATTGCTACTCCTTCAGAATTGATGGTTATGTTGGCATAAGTGTTTTCACGAGGATAAATGTGATGTCCAGTTGGTCTATCCAGCATGACTGTCAAAGTGAGCATATTTAAAATCTTGTCAGAGGTTCATCTAATGGATGGCTATATTGGTGTGGGGTTTTCACCAGTCTGCTAATTGACAATTGTGTCCAAAATAACAATGGTCCTGATCTTACATCCACTATGGCTGGCATAGTGGATAATTTGAAAATCTTTTTCCTAAAGAGTATCAACATTCAGAAGTTGAATGACATAAACATTTTTGCAAAAGTAGAATGTCACTTCATTCAAGGAACTTGTTTTAATTTACATGTTCAAAATGCTCAAAAATCCTGACCCAAGATAATATATGCAATTAAAATATGTGAACTTCCTGGATTTGCCGTTTGAATATTTTTTTTTCAATCAAGAAAAATGTTCCCAAATGTTCTTCTGTTAAAATTAATGATTTTTATGTGATCAGAAAGATGAATTTTATGACCATGGAATTTATTATCATTATTATGAAATTTCTATGTTCAGAGAAACATTGTGTGTCAGAAAGGTGATAAGCATAGTTGATTCCTGTCATTAAAGTCCAAAAGTAGAGCAAATGACCAATAAACCAAGAATATTCGCACTAAGGGTTAGTGACAATGCCAGCAGAAGCAGAGACAATTTTCAATCTTCAGTGACTAACCCAATGAGTGATGATGGATGCAGGTCCTTGGGTACTAGAGCTCAATTAAAGGCTTGACCAGTCAGAAATTTAATATTAAAAGGATGCACCTAACGAGTACATTACTGACCAGTTGATCTAACAGAAATGAAACAAATGATGGGCATTAAAAATGACAAAAATGTGTTGCTCCATTAGACAAGGAGCATGATCCACAAACATCATGGTACCATTTTTCCCCTGCTTATAAGTCAAATTGCAAAATAACAAAGTTCCTGATCAGCTTTATCATAATCTGCCTGCAGATAAGGGTCTATTTTATTCAATCTACTAATTACTCTAAACAAACTGCATAGACCCAGATCTGCTGTCACATAATGCACCAGCATCTCTGGGTCTGTGCAGTTTGCAATTGGACTTGCAATTGGAGTATACATTAGTAACATCCAAGAGTCCCAAAATCTGACAATGGTGTGAGTACTTGGCAAGATCTAAAATAATATCTTAATATCATAAGATGAGAATCAGAACATAGGACTGAAAGAACATAAGAGCCATTGTTAACATTAATTATTTGATAAACAGCAAAGGTGGATAGTGTAGACCCAGTTATTCAATGCAATATAGAGTAGAGTTGTGCTTACAATGCTTTTCGATGATCTAGAGAAACTGATCTCATGGGGAATGATGTTTGCTCACACTCAATATTAATAGCTTTAAGTTTTAGTATTGTTTTTTTTTTTCAAAAATAGGGTGAATGAAAAAATGGTTTGTTTATGTATTCTTCTTTCTATAATTCCACATAGCTATGTATGAAAGGATGAACATACTATTTTTTCATTGAACATAATGTTCTACAACATTGTCAATGGAAAAAACAAGTGAAGGTTAGAAATAATTGATGTTGAATATAATACGGCTGTGTGCAATGTATGACAGACTTTTGTTGGCTCATGAAATCTTGCAGTTTTTATATTGCAGTTCAGTGATAGTGGTACTACGAATGTCATTATATAAAAATGTGCATATTGATTCAGTTCAGAAAAAAAATTTCATTTCAGGCATATGCCCAGGGCTGGTGACTTAAACAAATTTCAAGTCCTGACTTGAATTCCTGGTGTCCCAAAGGGCCCAAGGTTTTGTACTATTATTTTCCACACAACTTTGCAACATATATTAAAACTGATTTGTGTGTTCATTCAGATCTCAAAATAGTTCATGTAAAGTGAGGTTTTCTTTCAGGTTATGATATCAACCATTGCCCACTTGTGTATCAATGTCCTCCTTATTCAGTGGGTCATATTGTTGATGTTCATTAGCATCTGAAATATGTCTTGAATTATACAGGTTCTCTTTACATTTTTGATATTGCTCATAGGTACTGCTTAATATGTTTAACCAGTGTTGCATTACTTAAATGTTTCTGCCCATATCATTTTTGGGTGGGTCTTTCCTTTTTATCTCACATCTACCAAAAGACAGCTGATTTTTAATCCATGATTCATCATGGACCACTGTTAATTCCTTTATTACTTATAAGCACCTAAAATAAACACTCTGCATTTGGTTTAAACTCTTCAGATTGCAACCATAAGGTAATTAACAGCTCCCTGTGTACTCATTAGATATAATCCATTTATTCAGTCACACAACATTCCACCAGTTGCAGTGATTGCTGGAACAGTTCTGGTCCCAAGTGGATTGGTTCAGGCTGATTTCTGTAGTGCATGGAGAGAACATATAAAAATACTATTCTGTTCTTTCTTATTTCGATATTTTGTAAACAATCTCATTTTTATAAGTGGTAGATTGCAACTAGAAAATGGTATGTATGGTAGATGGCCATAAATATGATATTTCTGTCCAATGCTATTAGAATCACATGTTAAAGCTAAGTGAGCACTAATTGTAGATAATATAGGCAATCTGTCTCCCATTTGCAGGTCACATGCTTTCCTTTGTACAAGTACAGTAATTATAAGATCTTCATTAGGGTAAGTGGCATACATTGGAATAAATATTAAAAATTAACCAATCCTTCAACAACTTGAAAATAAAACTTTGCATTTTGTGAGCACAATTTTAGTTTTTTTTTGAGGAAAAATTAGTCTTTTCTTTTTACTACAGGCCCAATCTGAATTTAGAGAAGCCCTGGCCATTTTGCTGTCAGATTTTTTCAGCACTGATCAATAATTGTGCTTTTATTATTTTTGTGCTCCCCACTGCATAAGGCAAGGGCATCTTGGTTTTATCCTATCCTATCTGTCAGTCTTTTCTTGTTACACCTGTCCAGAGAAGCTTGCAAGCAATATTATTCAAATACAATGAATGGACAATTTGCCTAGCAGCATTTTATGTGTATGCAGATGGAGTGATTGGATTTTCAGGCAATTAGAACAATTTTTCAATTTTTTAAACAAATATTTGAACTTGTTTTGATAAAAACTTTGTAACATGCTGAAGCAAAATTCATTTGAAGTGGACATATCGAATTATAATAAAAGTCTTTGAATTGCAGAAACAGCAACTGAAGAAGTTTGTCGTCCTCCTGAACAGTTATTAATTATCAATATTTGATATTTAAAAAGTTGAATGATCCAGCTACCTACTTCAGTTTTGTCACCCAAAAGATTTTTGGTGTTTTGAATGCTGTTTGATATCTGTATTTATCTCTAAATAACCAAATTGGAATTTCAAGTCATTACAGCAGTTGTTAATTTTTATAAAACAATTTTAAAAATATTTTTGGACTTTTTGAAAATTATAATCTTGTTAGAACAGTTAATCCAAATCCAATGGAAATAATCAGTTTTGTAGGCATGTTTGTATGCATATAACTTAATTAGATATTCATGCCAGTATAATAATTCTAAAAAAATTTAAAATTGTTAAACATGTCTGACATTTTCCTGGGCTTCCATGGGTCATGTGTATTTTTGTTGAAAGAGTTCTTGCCCCTTTTTGACTTACAGCTGGAGGCAACTGTCTCATAGTAAATTTTACTGAGGCTGCACTTGAGAATCAACTCCAACATTGTGATGCAAATAGGATGCAGGAGTGGTAAATTGCTAATCACACCTCTTGTTACAATGGTTTTCAAATATAGATAAAGCTATGTATTGATTGGTGTAAAACAAAAATAAAACGTACAATTTTATAAGCTGTGATGAAGCAGAGTATAATTCATTTTTTCATACATATATGAGCTAATTACTGACGAATAATAACTACTGCATACTTGAATAGTCTATCTTATCACAGAAATTATACATCTAGCTAGGCATCATGGGTAATCAAGTTCAATAAGATAATTTTTGTAAAAATAAAACTTGCTATAAAGCTGTATTTACCTTTAAAGGAAACCAGTAGATGAAATGATAGAAATTGTAATTGCAGAGCGAAAGTAAAACACACAAAACTTGTAATTATATGAATAAACTAAATTTAGAAGATTAGTTGTAAAATTAAACTGGAAAAAGTCTGAGCACATCAGACACGTTTGGCAGTATTGCTGTCTTGTTTTACATGAAAGACCTATAGATTTTAAATCTGAAATCACTCTAAATAAAAGACAACTAAAGACAATATAATCTACACTAAATTAAAAGCTTTTAAAATACTTCCCTAACATGTCAGAAATATTAGAAAATATATATATATATATATATATATATATATATATATATATATATATATATATATATATATATATATATACATGAGATAAGTGTTTTTATTTTAAGAAACAATTATGAAACAATCAGCTACTACTGAACAATTAAAATATTTTTTTCCTCTGAAAATTATCATACAAAATTGTCACTCAGTGAATAAGGTTATAGTTGCATACAAAAACATACACAAGTGTGTTAAGCATTCTTACAACAAATGATGAACACCATCTACTACACTAGCTTGAGTGTAATAAATACTCAAATGCAAAACTACAGACCCAGATATGCCTATTGGTAGATCAGGGTTTACATTATTTCGTCTACTTCTAAATTCATGTGAATAGCATAGAAGTTGATCTACTGGCAGGTTAAGTGATGTTGGATTCAATATATACAAAGGAAAATAAGTATAAAATTTGTGACTTCTGTTAGATATCTCTGTAGAGTAGGCCTTGGTTATCATACCTAGAATTGACTTTCCTCAAATAGCAATTCCTTTCTTAAGGTCTATATCATAAATATATTTTACTGGAAATGATACTGCTAGCAGCACCAAGTCATGAAACAATTTGATGTTCTTATCCTAGAATTTTTGGGAACATTTAAAGGACAGTTACAAATGATATACTTAAAAGCTTTGACAACAAGATTTTGAATGCATCATATTCCAGTCTTTTAACTGCAGTAGTTCTTTGGAAAATATACAAGCTAAATGTAGACATTTGCAATGATTCAAATGTCTTACATGATCAGAATACACAAAAAGGCTTTTCATGATAACACTAGCTTTCATGTAAAGTCATAGAGCTTTCATTAGGTAAAATTATGGGTATTATGTACTTCATTATAAGGCAGTCTCACTCTAGGTTTCTATTCCCTGGTTCCAACGGATAGTGCTATAATAAGAACAGAGTTCAAATTTACATGTATTGTAATAAAACAAGTTTTGGAGATCAAATGATGAAATATTTGGGTTTTTATTTTTTCATTTCTGTATTCATTCTCTTTTTAATATATCATTTCTTGCCAATATTTAAAGGTAACCTTAAATGGTTTCATGACATCCACCATATTTGCTATTTTCAGACATTTGGAAAAGAATGTTAAAGGAAACAAAATGCTCTAAAACCTTAATTACTATATAGCCCTAATAATGTCTAACATGGACATCATCAGCAGTTCATCATTTATAATACATCATCTCTGGATTAATATGACATGTTACCAGGCACTTTTGATATATACCATTTGATATTTGCCACTATAGGTCAGACTAATTTACAAGATACAAGATGTTATCAAGGTCTACAAAAAGATGCATTTTTGACAATGAAACTAATAACAAAATTCACTCTCTGAAATGATATTGACCTGAACTTGGCTTAAGCAACTGTACAACACAAGATATAAGATCTTGAATCAAAGAAAACTTTTGTAAACATATAAGTTAGTTGATGATTTATATGTCTCGAGTGTTTGTTTTATATTTAGAACACACTTAGAAGTGTGATTTATTGAGTTCTTTTGTTGACATCTGTCTTGTTTTCTTGTCTTCATTAGCAGAGAAGTATCACTTTTTCACTATCAGTAGCACAGCACTAGTGGTGACCTAGTCAAATGATTTGATGATTCTGTGATTACATTTTGAAAGTCAGACATAACAATCACTGAAATTATGTGTATTTAAATCATAATTTTTGTCTTCCAGCATTATTCAAAGTTCTCTGTTTTTACAAACCTTTCTTTAAAATAGAGAACACCAGTCTAACAATTGTGATGCACATATACACATCAATAAAATTATTCACATGACACAGAAAACAATAAATATCAGTAGGATCTACATCTAAAAATAACAACACAATACTGTATAGCAGCTAACACTCTAAAAACAAATCTTCATTAACTCCTATGAATTTACTTGTGAAAGTATGATTTACAGTATTATCATATATTATACTACCATACATAATTATTTATATGTCAAATCAAACTGCATGATACATAGACCAAGATCGCAACAGTAGATCTGGCTCAATGCAGTTTGTTAGGAATAATCAGTAGATTTTTAAAAAAAATGAGCTAAGACCTTGATCTACCAGCATATTATGGGTTTATTCCATTTACAATTGGACTAAACTTACAAGCCAGTATATATAGTATCTAAGATGTTTACCTTTGAAAATATTCAGATTTCAATTTTGTCAAGCCATCACCACATTATGTATTTTAGACAAAAATTAAAAAACAAAAATAACAAAAGTTAAAAACACCATCACCAAGATGTTGTCCTTCCATGTACTCAAAACAATAAAATTAATTAACAAAACAATATTTCCCAATTAATTTGATGGTAATGTCTTCAAAACTAAATTATTTTTTTAATGATGTACACCTAAACTAATCCTAATGGTCACTTTTATTCAACAACCACATGTTCACAATGGTCATTCTAATTCCCCAATCCAGCAAATTTCCATTATAAATGTTCTGCATTTAACTGTCACCTGCCTTCTGCAGTTACCAAAGCACATCTACATTGACTGTTCAGTATATGTAAACTGAAATTTTCGCTTCATGAGGAAAGCATTGTTTAGAATATCATGTGAATTGATGGGTAAACATCTCATCTTGCTTGTACTAGTAATTCCATTTACGAAACATGTAACTCAAAGATTTCAATATGTCAGTTTGTTTTTATCATTAGGGCAGAGGGTGGAAACAATTTGTTTGCTGGATGATGGGAAAAGTAGCTATGTTATCACAGCAGAAATGAAAGTTACCTTTTGTACCAGTATAACAGATGTAATTCAATGTCATCATCCACTTGCCTGTGAATTAAAACACTCTTGGAAGAAAAAAAGTTCATCTTTGAGAAGAGATATGAATTGCATTGTTTTTCATCAGGGTCAGGTGTCATTCAATATTCAAAACATGTATGTAAAGGCAGGCAAAGTTTTGGTTCATGGGTCACAAGGAATAGTCATAAATGGTTTCTTTTCATTTTCTGTTCATCAGACCTTTCACATAAGCCATCATTTTTGATCATGGTGACTTGAGCAACTGACTAATCAAGATATTGTTTTTATATGGCATAAACAAAGGTCTGTGTATATTTTTAAGAAGGTGAAAATTTCATTTACACAACCGTTAAAGTGTGAGCAGAATACAATAATCTTGTGTGAACATAAATTAAGGAGAGAACAACATATACTGATAATGATTTTGTTGTGCGGTGCCATATTACAATCCTTACTATAACAAGAATAATAACAATATTCTGTGCATGGTATTGATTCAAAAACCAATTTTAAAAAGTGAACCTGTGTACAGTGGTCATCAGTCTGCAATGGCCAGCTCCAACTTTTCCTGTGTGGCTGCTAGTGACAGGTTTGACTGTATTTTGTTGAATTGCACATTTAAGTCTCTACTTCATAGAAAACTTAATGTTAATTAAAGGTTTTTAAATACTGCCACACCTGATTTATTAATAACTAGTAATTTGTAGTGTATTATATTCTCAAAATCATCTTAGTGTTTATGATTTCTGATTCCATTCTTAATGTTTTTTACTGAAATCAGAATCACAAAACACGAGTTTCTCAGTATTAGGTCTAGCATATTTAAAGGACCGTCCTGCTTGACTGTGCCATGCCCCCAGTTTGAAATGTTGCCCATGAAATTTTCTATTTGAGAATTTTAGTTTAAGATTGGCTGCCATTTGAATGTCTTAGTGATAATTTTGTATGTATTTCATTAGTAACTAATACTCCATTTAGTTGGCTGCTCACATTCCTTGTCATCTTCCTCACTGCCACACAGCCTGTTGTATGTGGACTCTTGGCTAAAGCCAAGAATTTCTCTCTCTTCATGTATTCTGAAAGTGAAAGTTGAAACATAGGTTCCCACAAAAACTCTAGCATGAGCACAAATCCACTGGTCAATAATTGCTACACCTCCATCCTTGTATTTCTCAAGAATTTCCTTAGTAGGTTCGAAACGGTAAATTTTGGTTTTCTTAAATTTTTGTACAAACTCAAAAAATTCTTCATCAGGAGCATCTGTAGCAACAAATACCCTCTGCACATCATATGGAATTAAAAATTTCTTAATCTGTTTCGCTGCATTTTTCAAAGTTGGCACTTGCTTACTGTGTGCATGAAGATAATCCTTTCTCCTCAAGTGAACTGCAAGATAGGGCCCACCTAATGCATCGCCATGTTTGCGCTTCATGTTTGTCCAGTCCTTGAGTTCTGTTCTGTCTTTCTTGTCATTTGAACGAAGATATTTTTCTCTGAAAGCATCTCCAATATCTCTCAATTCTCTGGAGAACCTCATGCTGCGTCTTGCAGTCCAGTACTCTGCTGACCACTCACTAAACATTCCATGGATCAATGCCTCTGCTCGATCAAGAAATACAGATCTGGCAGTTGTATTTTTCATTAAGAAAGGCTTCATGGATACGGCATAAGACTGAGCAGACATGCAGGCAAATTTTTCTGCATATACTTCATCATAATAAAAAAATGGTCCCCTCCATTTGCCATTTTCATCTTGTTGATATCGGGGTTTGTCAATACATTCTCGAATATCCATCTTTTCCTCCCACTTGTCCCAACCCTCTTTGTAACTTTGGAGATAATACACCTCACCAATTACAGGTTTCCCAATGACTTTGAGATAATCTTCAAACTCAATTACAGGAATGTGCTTTCGTAAACTTTCTAGATCAAAGAAAGTTGACCATGGAATTTTAATCTGAGCACCAAGCTCTCTAGTTTGCCAATGGTACAATCGTCCCCATGGAGGTAACACCAGAATCCATGGTTCATCTTCATTAAGAACTTTGACTAAATTTGCAACTCTTATGTAAACATCACGTCTCAGATTAAATCCCTCACCAGGGTTAACATCGTACAATAGGTAACGAGGTTCCTTTGCTTGACCAAATTGCAGTGGAGGTTGATTACTGGTCTGGAATACATCCTTATCTGCCATGTCCTCAGCAGAAATCATATAACATCCAGAAAATATAACAAGTGATGTAAACATCAATGAGTAAAATAATTCACAACTTGGCCAGCCTGACATTTTGATTAACAGTTGATAATATAGCTAATATCTTACCTGTACTCCTTAACAAACTCTGGGTTGAAATTTCAAACAAAAGCAAAGAAAAATTAACAGTTTAAATAATATGACTAAAATAAAAAAATAGGAAATAATTATTAACTGGAAACAATTTATAAATATTTTTTCTACTTAGAATAACAGAATTTGCAAATGCACAACAAAAGGTTCACTCACTGAACTTCTTAAACCTAGATATTAAAAACTGGTGCAAATTTATTACAAAGGAAAAAAAAATGATTTCTAGGTTTAATATTCTGTAACAAGAAAGATAAATTCTGACACAAAAGCAAGTTTGGTTGAACTGTTTTCGTTCTATGTGACCCAAGACACAACCAAATGGTACACATAAATGGTTGACAATTGTTAGTTTTGTTGATAAACCATGAAGGTAGTCAGGTTCATGTTCTGTCTAGTTCCCATTGGAACACCTCACCCCAGCTGTCTGTGTCTAAATGACAGAAAGGTCTCTCTGGCAAATCAGTAAGACTCTTTGGATTACTGAAGCGACCCTCCTTCCAATGCCTTTTCAAACCAATCTTGCTGTAATTCAGCCTGAACACTTCCTTCAATAAATGAATATAACAATATAATTAATCTTATCAGACAGAAGGAAACTATTTACTCTTATCATATCTGATAGGTCTTTATCATTTATTTTACACAGCTAATGTACCTGCTTTTAATTTGATTATTATCTTTTATCTCTGAAAAGTAATGTACTTTATTATTTCTTTTACTTGCACAAATAATAATAATATCCTTCATTTATTCATGTGTCATAATTAGCTTACAGGTATTATGCATTTAGTCCTGCAATAATAAAATATACATGTAAAGGTAAAATAAAAACTCAGGATAATGTCCTCTTCATAAAAGAATACAATTGAACTAAAAAATGAATGGAAATTATACAAAGCTGACACTGTGATCATATATATATAAATCACAGCTTCCAAGTATAGATGTTAAACAGTCATAAAACCAGGATTGCTCATTGTAAACCTACAGAGCCATCATTTTCTAACAGCTGAAACACTAGATGCTTGTTTAATATCATGCTACAAACTTTTCAATAGAAATGTACCAGTGTAAGCAAAAGATTTTTTAAAATACTGTCCAAATTATTCTTTACACTTAACCCTGTACTCCATGGGCTAATTTTTCTTATGAACTTAAAACATTAAAATATTCTGTCACTAATTTTTGTACGATTATCAGAGATTTGTTGTAAAAACAATGTACCAGTAACTTCTGGTTGTCATCTAAGAGTGCTTAAAATATATGTAGATACTAAAATATTTATAACATTGAAAATCACCATCGCTGCCCTTTTTGGTTAGCTATACAGTCTCTGTACATAATAACAATTACAGAATTCTCCCCTCACATACATCAAGAGATAAAATGTGAAAAAGCAAGTGTCTTGTACACATGTAGAATACACTGATCTGACATAAGACATGTATCCCTTTTAATAATTCTTATTCCAAGCAAGAGATTTGTTGCAAACTTTAGCACCATAAAAATATAAACTTTTTAACTTACAAACTGGAATTCATTACATTAGCACACTTACCTTCCAATGTAAACCAGCCTTTCTGTCCTTTTTGATATACTTTTTACAGTCTTTGAGCTTGTGACACTGCTCCTTCCACAATGACCCACTGCCAGAGATCAAAGTATTCCACTGTTTACAAGTCAGACAAGCTGCAAAAAGGCTGATGGCATCAAGATGGCTAAATATGTCCAACCAGATTTCCCCTGGTAGGTGGGTTGCTCTACTGTAATCAAACTCACTCTGTGAAATCTCTTCACTGGTCATTACAAGCTACACTACATGATGCTTGTTAGCAGAAAGGATCTGAAATTTTTACCAAAAAAAGACAAGTGTTAGAGTCACCACTGAGACATAATAAATCTTCAATTGTAATACATCTCAGTTGTCTGTAACAAGAGCTAATGAAATACAATCCACATCTGATCTATGGATTATAGACAATTTGGCCCAAGAAAATTCGCCCCAACTTGGACCGAAAATAAGACAATTCGGCCCAACTTAAAAACAATTCAGCCCAACTCTAAGACAATTTGGCCCAACTCGAAAGACAATTCGGCCCACTTTTGTAAAAGTTGTATCAAGTTTTTTCTTCTTCAAGCAACTATTAGATACTAAGTAAGATTTATATAATTTAAATAGGAGAGAATATTTTTGACAATTTTTATTGGTAGTAAAAAAAAATTATGTTTTAGGAACAAAACTGATCAAATATTAACAAACCAAGATATTTTGACATATTTTACAAGAAAATAATCACACCTCATTCCACACACACACATATATATATATATATATATATATATAAATATATATATATATATATATATATATATATATTGATAATATTTACAACAAAATAATCATGCCATGTTCCATATATATATATATATATATATATATATATATATATATATATATATATATATATATATATATATATATATATATATATATATGTGTGTGTGTGTGTGTATATGTATATATATATATAAATAAGAGAAAATGATGAAAGATATAATCTTGTATGGTGCTAAATAGCCTCATAGTGCTGGTGTGTTGTAAAAAATCAACCAATTTCTCTCATATGAAACAAAATAACAACTTTCTGTGGCCATTGCCAAAAGTCTCTTATGTCCTGTGTGTGCTATATGTAATATGCTATAATGTTTGTTTGATATAAAGTGTTTTGTAAGGTTTGTAAGGATGGCAATTTAATCAAATTAAGATATTATATCCCAAGTTTTCCTATTTCATTTTTACCCTACTACCCCCATTATATATATATATATATATATATATATATATATACCTCACTCATATTTATATACCCTATACACCTTTTATACAAGTACACATCTACATCCATATATATGCATATATTTGTTGTTGGATAAACATTTAATTAACTTTTTTTATAAACCAAGGTTTTAACATTTTGGAATTTATAACTTACTTTTGAGAGTGAGACGGTGCACTAAAGAAAATAAAAAAAAAATAACCTATGTTTTACTTGTATTTGTTTTGTGTCAACTCCTCTTTATAATCATATAATAAATTAAAATTGAGAAGTAAAATTTGATAATAATAGTTATTATAATGAAACTGAGTATTTGGATTGCATCCTGCAGTGAGTAACATTTCTTTTATTTTTTCTATGTCACTCACTTCATTTTGCTCCCAAATCTCAGGTAGTATTATATAAGGTTAGTTCAATATTAGAATAGGTCATCATTGTTAGTTATATTTCTTTATTTCACATTTGTATGTCCTGTCTGTCCATGTGCTACACATGGATTTTTCTGAGGCTCTTTTGGAGGCTTGTCCACTTTGCGTAGTGCCATGTGGCATAGCATCACGACATCTACGTCTCTTACTTCTTCCATGTGTAGGTTCCTTGTCCCATAAAGAAAGAGAAAGAAACAAAGTTAGATTTTATTTAAGAGGTTAAGCAAAGCGAGGTCACATATTAGGTACTATTATATTAAAAACAAATTATTAAAAATTTCTTACATTTTGTAATCATAATAACTTGCCCACATGTCTTCATTATTGTTATTATGTATTCTGTTAACTTCATATATGTTTCTTCTGTAAAGTTTCCATCAAGATATAAAAACATATTTTTCTTGTATTGCTCAGCTTTTGATATTTGTACTATAATTTTATTCCTTTATATTGTGGGTTTTTTCACCATCCGTTATTGCATGTATTTTTGTATAATTTACTTTCTTACACATGGGGCATTTGGGCATCTGTTTGATCATGTACCTCTGCATGGCTACCTCCCCTGTTAGCCATGCAATGTGTAAGTATTTAAAAATAATATTTTGCATTTTGAGTGATTTAATTTTCTCCCCTTGTCCCCATATTTTTTCCCAGCTCACTCCCAATACTTCGTATTATTAAGTTGGGCCGAATTGTCTTTGAGTTGGGCTGAATTGTCTTTCAGGTTGTGCCTAATTGTCTTATTTTTGGTCTATGTTGGGTTGAATTGTCTTGGGCCAAATTGTCTTTGGGCCGAATTGTCCAATAGCCCTGATCTACCAATATATTTGTAACCTTCAAATGTAACTGGTCATATTAGGAGATTTTTTGATCAATTTGTAAACTTTGATAGTTATTGGGCAAATACGTACATGCATGCATACATATAAAAGCACACATTTGCCCAATTGCTATCAAAGTTTACAAAACCGCTCCGGTGGCCTAGTGGTTAGAGCATCCGCCTTGAATGCAGGAGGTCGTGGATTCGATCCCCAGTCGAGTCATACCAAATATTTACAAAAATGGTACTAACAACTGCCTTGCTAGGTGCTCAGCATTAAGAGGTTAGTGTTAGGACTGGTGTCAGGATAATGTGACTGGGTGGGACATCATGCTACATGTCTGCAGCATGATGCCCCAGTGCTGGAATCACTATAAACTGCCACACTGCAGACATCGTAGCAATATGACTGAAAAATTGTTAAAGCTACATTAAAATCATAATGATATCACATCATATCAAAGTTTACAAGTTGATCAAATGATCTCCTAGCATGCCCAACCGCAATAAAAGCTTACAAGCTGATCAAAAGATCGGGTGATTTGGTATATTCATGTAAACCGTTTGCTCATAATCATTATAATCAAAACTTTGCCGCAGATACATGTAGCCATGCTAATAGTCTGAAACGGGTCTTAGCAAAATTTATTACATGGCCACTTGTATATAAAACGAAAGGTATATTTTGGGTTTTTCGTGTACCCAATGCATATGGGCTCGTTACAACATAAATTAAAACTGTTAATGGAGAGGTTGTCGTTGTTACACGTTCCCCACCACCACTACCGATCCAGTGACAGATAAACTTCATTTCATTTGTAACTTGCTCAGTAGACCACCAAGTAGGTCTCTGCTTTTTTTCTTCTTTCTGACAAGAAAAAAAAAAAAAAAGCAAGAGACCTACTTGATGGTCAAGATCAACACGTCAACAGACGCTGTAAAACGTAAGCATTTTCTGAGTGAGTTTGAGGGCAGGCGATGGCTGCATAACGCTCAGCGTTTACCTTACCGTATTTATAAGCACTTATGTTTGCCTCCGGTGGTATTAAAACGTTAAACCTAGGTGTGACACGTGTCCACCTTGGACAACGCGTACCTATTTGTTTACTTCCGCTTCCATATTTGGATTGGACTCTCTAGGAGGAAAGTCTAGTTTAACCAGACACTCGCAGAACCAGGAGAGCGAGAGATAGAGAGTGAGAGAACGAGAGCGAGCTCGAGCTCGAATTCGAGATCTCCAGTTTAGTCTAGTTCCCTGTTTTCCTTTGATACGTTTCAATCGGCGTATTCGTTTAGAGCAGTGAAACCACGAATTATTCTAAGCAAGGAACCAGACTAAACAGGGAACAGTTTTATGTCACATACCCACAAAAAAAGGTTGATAGGGTCCAGTCCAGGGTGGGGAGGGTGTGCATTTCTTAAAAGAATAGTACAGCATGACAGCCGATAAAACTCCGCACAGTGCAAGAAAAGTCTTAAAAAGGACATTAACGTGGAGTTTATTTTGCAGTTTAGCATCGTTAATACTTTTGTTGATACCGTTCAATTCAGGCACAATTTTAGATTTAGTTTCAAACTGTTTAGTTGCGACAAAAATGTGGATATCGGTCATACTCATTCAGATTTTTTTCATTTGTAAATCGGTTACACACTCGATGCCAGGTAAACAACAAAGTAAGGTAAACACATAAATACAAGCTAACATACTTGCATAATATTGCTGCTATTTACTTTAGCTGCTAATGCAATAAAATCAGAAATCCTTACACTTTAATTTGCATGAATTTTACGGTCTCCCTAAACACAGTAATGATCTGTAATGGACAGTAATGGAGATAAAAATATTGTAATGTAAGAAAAATTCCGGAATATATTAAATTAATATAACTAATTTTATAAGATTTATAGGTAAACCTTTTATTTACTTATACAATACTCCAGTTTCACAAATCTCTGCTCCAAACTTCTTTCTCATTTCTTACTATATTTAACTGGCACATCTAATAATCAAGCTAATATCTTGTGATTGGGTATCAGGTCCTAAAACTGCTCACAAATAAAAGCATTTGTCAATAAATTAACATAAAACATTTTTAACTGCTTAAGCATAATGTCAAACCATGTAACACTTATTGAAATGCAATATATTCGCATTTCACTTTTAAGACCTCGTAAATACAGTGGCCTGATTGTCCACCTCAGATGCAGGTCATGGTTACAAAATCCCAGCTGAGTCATACCAATAATAAATAACATGTTCTCAAACATATATATGTCCTGTTTCCTGTTTTTGTAATGTTAACATCAACTGTAAAAAAATAATGATGCATTTATTAGTTCATTTAAATTTGGTAAAGTAGATGTTTTTCAATATTAATTGCATTTTATCAGTAGCTTTATTATCAGATTGAATAATGTATATTACTAATTGCAAATGGTGATTTTTAGTCTTTAAATATTTTATCTTTCTGTTGTATAACTGAGTCATTGATAAAAAATTTTTACCAACTCAATGTTGCTAATTGCATACCAGTATATACATTGAAAATGGTCAATGTAAAATGGTACAGACACCAGCATTAAGAGATTAGTGTTAGGACTGGTTGTCCTAGCATCAGGATAATGTGACTGGGTGGGACATCATACTACATGTCTATGATATAATGCCCCTGTGCTAGACATCACCATAAACTACAATACTGCAGACCTGTAGCGATATGACTGAAAAAAATGTTAAAGCAATGTTTAAAATCAAAATCATGCTCACAAACTCACATGGAGTTAAAATATGTAATGAGAGGGTGAAATAGGTATTTTTCTCATGAAGAAGTTAATTGCTTTTTCAAGATGAGGCTGTATAAGTCTATTTACTTGGTCATCTTTAATATTCAATTTCTGGATGATTGCTATGAGTTTTTCTTATGAACTTAAAGTTGTCAATGGCTTCAGTTGACTTGACAAAAAAAAATAGACAAAAATGTTTGCTCATTACATTTTTTAGTTGACAGAGGAGGGAAACCAGATTATAGATGAAATTCTATCAAACTAGGTGATCAAGTTCATAACCAATATGGCTAAATGCTAGTGATCTCTGAAGACAATGGCCTTTCATCTATAATCTGGTTTCCCTTCTCTGTCAACAAAACATTTTTTATTACTAATCCAACCAACCCCCAATTATCTCACAAACTACTAGGATTCAGATTTCTATGAAACATGCACACATTCATCAAGAGATTTAGTTGATCCTAAATGAAAAGAGTGCCCCATAGACAGCTAATATGGCCATATTATAAGTTAAGTTCAATATTAATATATCACTTCTGCTCCCAAACAGCTGGTAATATCAACATCATGTTTCACAGAAAGAGTTGTGATGTCTGCTCAAACCTCAATGAGAACTTGCAAATCTGATGTCTGAAATGGCAGCCAACATCATAATGAAGTTATTGCTATTACTAATTAAGGGATGGTAATTTTTCACAGAAAGACTTCTTATGATGTCTTATATGTGGCAGTTGTAAAAATCTTGTCATTTATATTTTTAATGACTGGATGGTCATATCAACATGGGGTTTTCATAATATGCTTTTATATGATCTAGTTGGGCATAACTAACAATGGTGCAAATCATCATGGCAAACATTTTTTATGGTGTCAAGTTGATTCTGAATAAAAATTGGTAGTTAAAAGTTTTATTTTTGCAACTCCTCCTGGATGGATGGTTATATAAATGTTGAGTTTTCATCTCGTGCATTCTTCATTTAGTCGATCTACAGTAGAAATGGTACTGATATGACATCCATATTGCAGACATCAACTTGGGTTGGGTTTTTTTTATGTCTAGATCAAAGTTCTAAAACCTGCAGTCCATAGCCTGCATGTGGCCTACCAAGGTGTATTCTGTGGCCATTGGTGTAACAAGGTGTCATTAGAGATAACAAAGGTGTTGCAGCCCTTGGGCACTTGAAAATGCCCTCATGCTGCCTTCATGGTGGTTTGAGTTTTAGACCCCATGTCTAGATGGCCCAATTGGTTTGACATTGAATATGTCCATTATGGTGGCCATCTTGAAAATCTTGTTATTGCTGCTTTTCCTATGTTGATGGTCATATCAGCATGGGGTTTTCACTTAAAGACATAATGTCTTGCTGATTGTTACAAAATATGATACCATCTTGAAAATCTTTTGCTGTTGCTACTCCTATTGAAAAAATAGTTGTATCATCATCATGGTGTTTTTTCATTCTCATGATATGTCATTGGTCCTAAATGAAAATGAGGTTGATGTAACCTTCAGAACTGAAAAAGTCTCTTAGCAGTTAATCCTTCTGAATTTATGGCAATACTAATATTTAGTTATCCTTATGTTCAAATGGTACTTAAGAAACCTACAAAATGGTTGCCTTGATGGCCATCCAGGAAATCTTTATTTGGGAGCTTCTTCTGAATGGATGGTCTTGTTCACTAAAACACTATTATACAGTGAAACCTGTCTTGAAAGACCACTGCTATGTGAGACCACCTGTCTTGAGAGACCATATTCTCAGTGCACAAACTAAATGATTATATAGCACAGTGACCTGTTATAAGAGACCACCTGTCTTGAGAGACCATAATTTTCTGGCAGAAAGGGTGGTCTTTCAAGACAGGTTCTACTGTAGCAATATTGTGCTGGTCCTGAATCAAATGGTGTTCATATGGCCTCAAACATAGCACCATAATGGCCTTATTGAAATCTTTACACACTTGTATAAATGATGACATTTATGTGGGGTTTAATCAAGAACACTTCCGGATGTATTTAATCAGTTTTGAATGAAAATAGTGAAGATTTGATCACCATGTATGTTTATGTTTGTGATCGAGTTTTGAAAACGACCAAGTTAACCTTGGAGTCGAGTCAAAGGTCATTGCATGCATTTTTTATACTCCACAGAACTTTCGAACACAGTGACTTGTACTTAGTGAATTTTTATCATACTTTAGTTACATTCCAGTGAACCAGTTGATAATCTCTGACATTAATTTTAAGGTCAGAAGTCATGGCTCTAGGTTTTAGTTGTGCTAACGTGGGATAAAACAACAATTATGAATACAATTTTATAAGTCTAGTTTGTGGAAGAAGCTATTAAATACATAGAATATTGCCATTTAAATAACATTTTTATACAAAATTATTAGTTATTGGTTTAGAAAGACTTAGCACATGATATCAAGAAAGATTATCTGATGATACTATTAGGTCATTGGCCATGAAAGAGAGTATATTAATTCATCTACTGGTACATGTGTTTTGTGAGCATGTAAACTTAAACATGGAAGGAAATATTTTTATACCAAATATGGTATGTTGGACTTTCTCAAGAATATGGTTTCAGTCCTCAGTGGTCATATTTAGGATTCCTAGACATTCTTTTTGCCAGTAAAGTGAAGTCCTTTCAAGGACTCTTGTTAATAATGCTCAGTGACCAGTATTCCAGACTCTTGAGGACTCCTAATGCTGAATGTCAGAAAAATAAAGCAAACATTCTTCATCAGTTTGTTATAAACAATATTATCATAAGCTGTATTGACTTCCTCGTTCATGGTGTTGGTTGTACCTTTTCAGAAAACTGATGGGTAGTATAGAGTAGGACTTATAAACTTGAACTTATGAGAAAATTCAGCAGTTATCTTTACACTTTTGAAAGATTCTACAACTTCTGAAAATGTTTTACTTGCAAAAATAGTTTGTACTGCATACAAGATGATTTAAACCTAATATGTTTTCATTCATTCATTTTCACATTTTTTTTCTTCTCCCAATTACAGGTAGGCTGCCTCCTGAAATATGTAGCAGTTTTTCTAGCAATTGTCACTTTCTTCTGTGTCATCACTATTCTTTTTGGAGCACCTTTGACTGAGTAAGATCTGTGCATATATAAATTATAGAAAAATGTTTACCTTTTACAGGGCACAATTAGTTAAGTGGACAATTCTGATCTTATTATTTGTAATGTACAAGCATAATGTCATTAGAATATAATAATTACAATTTCAAGCTAATATGTTATTATTTGCAATACAAAAATGCAATCTTAAATCTAGATTTAAACATTGTCAGGGTTTATACTGTCAACAGTTGGAAATATTGTCAAAATTAGAACTTAAACATACATGCAGTCCCTAAATTGTTGCTTAAAACTTTATGAAAAGTAAATAAACTTCAGAAGATATTCCTGACATTAAGGTTTAATAAATAAATCACTGCCAACTTTTCCCATTTTTCTTTCTGTTGCAAACTGTTTATTTTTATTTCATTGAATTTCTGCATTATGACTTTATTTAAAGAGGGTAACTCAATTAGCTAAGAACTAATCTACCTAATCTATATTCTGATTGAAGTATTAAAAATACAAGTATTTTTTAATCCATCTTTTTAAAAAAAATTATAATCACAGCATGCCAAAAGTTGATGATGGATCATGCTTAATTTTACAATAGGCATTGGGTAATTTTCTCATGGGATTTCAGTTTTTAAACAGATCAATATTTACTATTCCTTCCCTACAAAACTTCTGAATATAGTATGACTTATTTCTGAGGTAACATAATGAAAGATTGTCCAGTATTGTCAAGAATACATCAATCAATCAAGAATACATCAATTCAGTCTTGGTGTTTGAATGCAAATATAGCTTTAAAATTTTGAACTCAGTTGGTACATTCTACATTGGTACTGAATTCCCTTTCAAGTCTGGTCTTGGTATATGCAGTATTTGTACACCATTCATAGCTGGATTCAAACTCTGAATCCATGATAACTACATTTTCAACTTATTCTTATTAAATGGTCTGTACTCATTGATAAATCAAGTCAAACTGCAAACATAAACTTTAATCTGCCATCACATGCTAAGCTGAAAGATCCTAACATACTGCAATGACCAGATGTTACTGGCACAGATCGGGGTCAGTGCAGTTTTCAGTTTGACTTAAAAGTGAGTATATAAAGTATTTAAATTAGTTTTCTCACCTGTAATGGTCTTTTTTTATGGAGCTGAATAATGGATCACATAAGTCCTATTCAAAAATTGTATGTGTAAATCCAGGATATTAGAAGACTTGATATGATTTAAGATTTTTTTAGCACAGAATATTGTTGCATCTTTTATTGGTATTGCAAAAAATATTTTTATGTCTTTACAAACAAAATTTACGCTGTTAATTATCTTTCAGGTCAAGAGCAGAAACTTTTCATTTTGCCGTATTATTATCAGTAGCTGGAACTTTCCCGGGACTGATGACATGTGGTGTTAACCTCGATGAATGGAGCAGACTATATGTACTGAGCAGGTCTGTCATGAATTATAACTGATACAATCAGATGGTATTTATAAAAATTTTGATTTTTGTTTTTGCCTGTATCAACAAGCCTAGAAACATCATCAGTCATAGTTGTTAAGATTTTTAGAGTTGTGTAACTAATGTAACAGAAGGAAGTAACAGGTCTTCGAGTTTAGAGTTATGGAATTTTTGGTTTTTTTTCTTGTCTCCAGTTTTAGTAATTTTACATGCCTGTCTTAAGTTTGGTGTATGTTTTGATAACAGGTGGAGATTTTCATTAAATTTTGGCCCATATATATATATATATATATATATATATATATATATATATATATATATATATATATATATATATATATATATATATATATATAAAGAATACAAATCATATGGCGAATAACAGCCCTTTCAAGTGCACTGTATCTAGCAAGGGATCACTTGTGTTAGGGATTGATTGAGATAGATGCAATAAACTGACGACAAACAGTTCAAAACTATTATATAAACAGCCTGAGTGCTTTCGACTCAACAGACAAATAAAACATAGAAAACGTTTTGTTTGTAAAACTCTACATGGCTGTTTCTACGTGAATTAAACCTATAGATGCATTAAGTTTCAACCAGCCTATATAGACTTGTTGCTAGTTAGATACTAGTTTTGCACTATTCATTGTCAGTTTATTTTGATACACCATAGCCATGTCCCCCCCAGCAAGGTCAGTGTCTTGACGATGAAAAATATAGTTCTTTGACTTGTATCATTGTCTGGAGTATACCTTTTAAGTCGCTGATGATATTGTAATAAAACAGTAGCTAGTTATATACAGTGGATGGACTATTTCTCATTTTGCCACACTCAAACTGACAATCAGGTAAAAGGAAAATATAACTCAGATGTGTTTGTCCAGAATATAATTTTGGAACCAATAAGATATCTTAATAAATTATTACTAGGTATGTTATCATAATTAGACATCCCATAGCAATCCACCTGTCAAGGTCATGGCAACAGAAAATAATAATCAGTCACCACAATCCATGATTTGGTGTGATTTTTGAAACCTGTGATGATATTTATGAAACTTTTTATACATCTTAACTGCCTGCACATTATAAAAGAACAGATCTGGGTGTGTGCAGTTGGACTCATCTTATGAGCGAGTTCATACAATAACTAGATTAGGTTTCATCAGCTTGTGATCCTGATTAAGTTGAACTATGTAAATGATTTCAATTAAAATGTAAATGTTTAAAATGAAATATACCAGTGTTGTAATGTACATTACTTTCAGCTTTTTAAAGCACCTTTCAAACTGATGACTTATAAAAATGTTTGTGCGTATTGCTGAATGAAGATCCTGTATTTTGTGTTGAAGTACACTAAATCCTACATATTAAAACCAGGCTTCAAATTGAGATTAATTATGCTGACAAAACTTGATGTACCATAATGTCAAGTAAATAACGAGGTTTTGGGAACAATCCTCTCATGAATTTTACCTATGTAGTAAGCATTAATGCTGGGGTTGTTTTTGTTTTTTTTAAAGGGAAACAAAACCTTCTTTTAATTTACATGTAATTTCTTTAAAATAGCCTTGATGTTGGCTTACTTACATATAAATAAACTGATTCAATATTTCAGTCCAGAATATGGTGTTGAAGTTGTTGCATACTGGACATCCTTGTGTAGTATCTTTGGGGCCTGGCTTGGGGCCTTTCCCATACCCTTAGACTGGGACAGACCATGGCAGGTAAAAAAAAAATGTTTTTTTTTCTTTTACTGGAGAACCATTTTGTGTATCTAATACAAAAAAATGTTTCATGATAGTAAAATTTCAAGACATGATTCCAACTCATAATTTTAATTTATTTTCATGCTAGAAGAACTTGGGCAGTTGAGATACAAGTCATATTGGCATTTGCTTTGGGCCAACAGACAACCACAAAATCTCAGTAGATTATTTGAAGTTAAATTTCCATTTGTTACAACTCTATGGTTTTAAACTTAAGAAACAGAAAAATGAAGGCCAAAAGTTTTGTAATATTAATCAAATAATTTATTTCCTTCAAATACATGAAAATTTTAAAAGAAATTACAGTATTGTGAATCAAATCCCAAATAGTCTTAAAAGTTCTATCACAAGTTCAAATGTATTATTACCTTAATGAATTCCAGTAGAGTTCTGAAAAAAATTCCAGTTTTTAATGGTCTAATGTGCCAATAATCTTAAATATACTGATGTGACAATACTCTTGATTTATAACATTGATATAATCCAAAATGTCTTTGAATGAATTCACAACAATCCCAAAATAGTGTTTTAGTCCAAGTGTCTAAAAGCACTTTGTAATTACAAGGAGGGGCCCCGAGTGGCCGAGTGGTCTAAAGCGCTGTCCGTTACGGATCACTGCCATCTCACCTCTGTCTGCGTGGGTTCGAGTCTAGGATTTGGTGAATGTGGATATGTGAGAAAGCTTGCCAGTAGCTTCTCGTGGGTCTGTTGTTCTTTCCGGTGATTTCCCGGTTTTTTCCTCCACCATTAATACTGGCCGCCATGAATAGCCTATCATGTGCTGAAAAATGGCGTTAAGCCCAACAACAACAATAATTACAAGGAAAAATTTTAATAAATAAATCCTCTTAAAATGTAGTTGAACACAGCTAAAGAATGAGAAAAAAAAGATTCTGATGTAATAAGATCCTATGTTGCAATTACTTTTTTTGAAAATATTTGATTATCCTAATGGAAAGTTACCCCAAACTGTAAACAAAATTGATTTCTAGATTCTTCTAAGGTCAGAATCAATGCTATGTGTATAACTCAAACACAAATAAACCTGTTGGGGTTTTTATGTTTTGTTTTTTTTTTGTAAAATGATATTAGGTAGGCCCAAAATCCTTGAAGAAATTCTGTTGCAGAAGTTCCACAAGTTGCAGAGGCAATGAAAAATTGAACTATTTGTTGCAGAAGCAATGATTGTTGTTGTTCTGGGGCTTGATGCCATTTTTCAGCACACGATAGGCTATATATGGCAGCCACTATTAGTGGTGGAGGAAGAAGCCGGGAAATCCTCGGAAAGAACCACAGACCCACAAGAAGCTACTGGCAAGTTTTCTCACATATCCACATTCGCCGAATCTTAGACTCGAACCCATGCAGACATAGGTGAGATGGCAGCGCTTTAGACCACTCCAGGCCTCCAGAAGCAATGAAAAACAACATGTTGCTGCAAAGGCAATGAAAAGTTGAGAACATGCTATTTTCCATTTCCTCCAAACAAAGGATGGAATTAAAAGTAGTCACAAGGTTCACACAGTTTATAAACTGCTCAGTTTGTGCTTGATCTTTGAAAACTCCATGAATTTAATAAGATAAGATGGCTATTTGCTCTAAAAATTCCTTGAATATGTTTGATAATTCCTCCAATTTAAAAAAACCCACCTTTTTTGAAATCCTAGAAGCAAATGTAATGATATAAAAAAGAAGTATTTTGATAGAAAACAGCTATTAAATATGATGGAATATAGTGAACTCTGAGTTCACACATTTTTATGATGATCTAATGGTGAATTAATTTAACAAGGGAAAGTAAACTGAATAGGCATGTGTCGTGTCTGCTAACAGGATTATCAAAAACCTATAAACCATGAACAAAAAACAGTGTATACAATTTGAAATGAGGTATGGACAAACTGTACAATGGATGGATTGAACCATTTAAGGGAAGTAAGTGAAAGGCCTTAATGCACTGCCTGTGGGAATCTGCCAAAAAGTTGCACATGAAATATAAAATGCATATTATTTCTCTATAATCTGAGGTAAATAATTAGCTGATTTTTATAAAAAAAGAAGTTTGTTAATATACTCGAGAAGGAACTAATTACTAATTAAGTGTAGTTTCATTAAGCTCGCCCACCATGGAACTTACAGGTACCACTTGAACACTATGTTTCTACCAGTTATATGTTAAAATCTGAGATGATATTGACATTAAAACTCATAACAGGTCACCAGTCATACAGATCATCAGAGGACACTAGTAAACCATTTAAATCAATATTTCCAGATATTGACATTTCTAAACAGTTTTCATGTGGTGAGAGGAAGGCAGTATATACAAGTTTCACAAGTGTTTGATATTGCAAAACTTTTGATGAAGTTGCTTAAATCAAAAATAAGAAGATGCAGGAGAAGCAAATGAATATTCCTGTGACGAGGCATTTTCCTGTTATGAAAACAATCTTGTGCTTCAGTTGTTAAAACCTTCAATAATTATGTAATGTGTTTGAAGTTGTGTCATGGTCCAGATGGCACAAAAATTATTTCCAGACTGAAAACATGCTAAAAATTGGTAATAAAAATGTGGCTGAATAAATTCTTGAAAATTGGACAAGGTCCTTGAAAACTCTGATTTTTTCTACCCAAAGTCTGTATGGACATTGTATCACATTTATAAATGCTGGCATATACTAGAACCATGTTCTGATTGGTATTTGAACTTAAAAAAATCAGTTTGCATCTGCCAAAAAGCTGGGGCAATAAAGGTTTTATTCAATTTAAATACAAAGCTGGTAGTGGAACAAGTACATTATTTAGAATATTTTTATATAATTTGTAATATTATATTTTTGACAATTTGAATTTCACATAATGACTACATTTGTTATAGTAGTAAATTTACAGCTGCCAATGTGTAGCATTCATGTTGAATTGAATTTTAATTGCTAATAATTTTTCATGTTTGTGAAAAATTACATTTACATGTACTTCACTCTTTAAATAGCCAAAGTGGGAAAAGGGTTCCTATTGTCTCCACATTGCTTAAATACCTGGAGTGGGAAAGGAGTTTCTCTTGTTTTCACAGTGCTTAAATACCTGGAGTGTGAAAGGACTTCCTATCATTTCCACAGTCTCATTGTACGAAGACTCTCCAAAGTCACAAAATGTATTAACCATGAAATCCATAAAAAATTGTTAGAGCCCATAGTAATTAGTAGTTTGCTTTAAATTTCTTTCTCAAAAGCAGTTAGTAGAGATTACACAGTTTCTCTCACATGTTGGTGTTTTTCATTTCACTGTCATTTTAGTAGATTTTGGTATTTATATTCCATCCTCCATCTCTATGTGAAATTCATGGTTATTTTTATTCCATTTTGTTTTTCCAGGTCTGGCCCATCAGCTGTGTTCTAGGCACCCTGGGTGGCTACATAATAGGTTTGATCTTGTCATCAGTACATCTCTTCATCAAATATTACAAAATGGCCAGACAAAAACATTTATGACCAGTCAAAATGTGGTGAACATTGGACACTATGTCGGGGTTCATACTAGTCAAAAGGCCAGGTGTGAGGCACATCTTGCTCAGAAATGAATACCCACTTATATAAATTCAAAGTACATGGATAATCAAATGCCATAATTCATGCATATTTACAGTAAAATGTGAATAAAATGCACATATGTGGAAATAAGCGTATATGGAAAATAAATGCACTTGGTCTTTCTGCTATTGTTGTAGTTAAAGAGCACAAATATTGTAGCAAAAAATAGAAACAACGTTAAGAACAAACTTCATTCTTTCTGTAAGTTGTTTGTTCCCATTTTCAGAATAAATTTGACTTGTCTATACACATTACTCCGATTCTATTTGGTTTTAAATCTTTTCATTAATTAACAGAATGTACCATATACTATGCTGCAAAGTTATATTAGTATTAACTTTTGGATATAAACTGAATCAAAATCAGTTTCATTAATACAAGTGCATAAATGTACATGTACAACATAAGCACAAATATGACCATCATTAGTTTTCAAAATAGAACTGTGCACTTGATGCTAAAGTAATATAGATTGTTTGTCAGTGGTATGACCATGATTCTGAGAAAGGTGTTCAGTTCAGTCAGATTTGCCAACAGGAGAATATGATCCATTCCAAATATTTTTACTGTACACTTCTTACCTTAAAGCATACTTTAAACACACAGCAAATACAGAATTAGTTTTGCAACTTCTAATAGGTGCTGTAATTTATGCTAGATCTGTTCTGTTGCCAAACCAACAGTTCATGACAGTTAGTAGTAATACTTTGATAAAACTAAAGGCATGTGATACTATCTGCCCCATTTCCTCTGACTACACTTAATGCTTGGACAAATCAAAAGCACAAAGTGACATGATTTATGCAGATAATAATTATCGACTTAATGAACTTTCTTGTCATCACTACATGATGTGAATGGTTCAGCTAAGCTATTATGTATGCTTGGCCTTCAAAATGAGTCTCAGAACAGAAACAAAGTACCTTTATATTAATTTATTCTATGATTTGTGTGTTTGGGGTAATGAAATAAAATCTATGCATATTTTTAGTTTTGGATGCCCACACTATGATGATTTCAGACACATGTATAGTGCATATAGGTCATAAGGACATCTCAAGGCTATTTAACAGTTTTAAATTTTCTTGCTAAAATCGCACACATTTTCAAAAGTGGAATTTTATCATGAGTACTGACAAGGCTCAGTTTAAATCAGTTTATGCCCTTAGCCAGCACCTCCCTGAAGTTGCCAAAATACAAAATGTTTTTGACAGCACTATTTTCATCATGTAAGGTCAGCAAGTTGCATGCCCATTCAGTGGACCAAAACGATCTACAGTTATGAGATTGTTCCATGTTTCTCATTATTATAACCAGGCTTCATAGTAAAGAACAGGTCTGGACTGATGGCAAAACAGTTCATCTATCTCTCTTCACAATGAGTCTAGGGAGACAGTAATGCTGACCAGTTTAAAGTCTGCACAGCCTTACCATAGGCATAGAACAGCACTGTTGCTTGACTAGATTTTACTTGGTAAGAAAAAGCCATCTGATTCCTTTTCACTTGTGCAGATTCTGTGACCACAGATTAGGTGACATTCAAATGTGTTATGATATTAGAAGTGCATTTTACCTTCATACAGGAAGAATCATCATTCTCTCAAGGGTGATCATTTTAGAGGTAGGATATTTAGCATTGTCTCCATCTATTACCTATTCTCCTATCAATTATTCAAAGGAGAATGCAAAGGTTTTGTTTCTCAGAAAATACCTAGCCACACAACCTGCAAATGCAATCTTCTTTGAGGTATGGCTCAAACAAACTCTCCTAAACATAGCTAACAAGTGTTGGAAGAGGAGGTATGGGAAAGGGTTAGGTAGGGTTTCTTCCCATTGTCTATATGGAATGTAGACAGGAAAAACAAAATTTTAATCTTTTCTTGATTGTTTAATTCTCAAAGTAGTGGAACTTAACACTGGTGAGGAATGGTGAGTGATTGCTGATGTAAATATATAACCCTCTTCTGCATACCACCCCTATCTTCATGATGGTGATTAGTCTATAATAAGAAAAATGTAAACAATTTCCCAAAATAGTGTTGGATAATGATTTGATTAGTAAACATGCATATCTTGAGATAATAAACATAATATGTACTAAATTTCAAACCATTCCTCTGAAAACTGCAAGAGTAGATGCATTCATAAAACTATCATGTACTGCACCCAACTGTAAGTAAAAGGGCAATAACTCTTACAAAAAAACCAGGAGAGTGCAAATATTTGTTGATATGTGCAACTTTATGATGACCATAAAATGTACAAAGTTCAACATTATTCCATTAAAAAAACCCCGAAAAGAACCAGTTCATAAGAATCTGTATTACTGGACTGAAAAGAAATCACTTGTAATACAAATTACCATAGCAAATTGATTTGTCAATACTTACACCTTAAGATGGTTGTGACAATTTCATTATCTTTAGAAAATTTATTACTAATAAATGTGTTCACATGATTTTCTTGTACACTACACTAGGTTCCAAGTCAAAAGGGGCAATAAATCTAAAATAGTCAGGATTACAGTGAATATTTTGTATTCATCTTTGTTAATTAACCATAGCATTTCCCAAGTTTTTATGGCAGTCCGTTGAAATTTGTGAGACTAGTTGCATTCACAGTATTCTGAAATGTACTGCATCCAGCTGTTAGAAGAAAAAAACTCCATCATTAATCATGGGGGCAATGATTTGTCGATATGCACCTTGGAAGATAATGACCATAATATGTGGGGACCTGGAGTGGTCTATAGCTCTCTCAGTTCAGATCACTGCCATCTCACTTCTGTCTGCATGGGTTTGAGTCTAAGAGTTGGCGAATGCGGATATGTGAGAAAGCTTGCCAGTAGCTTCTCTTGGGTTGATGGTTCTTTCCAGGGATTTCCGGGTTTCTTCCTCCACCATTAATACTGGTTGCCATGTATAGCCTATTGTGTGCTCAAAAATGGCCTTAAGCCCAACAGCAACCACCACCACCATAATATATGTATCATGTTTCACAACAATCCATTGCATTCACAAGATCAAACAAATCAGAAAGTACATTCCATTCTTATGGTCTATATAGTTCTAGCCAATGTGTTTTATGTAAATACAGCAAAGAGTAACATGTATGGCACATTATATAAGCCAGCCCAGTATTTAGTTGTCCTTTGTAAAGAAACAATTTATATTTTTATATTTTGTCAATGACCTTGCCCTTTGCCTACACCATTTTTCTTCTTTTACAGTGATGTTGACCTCTGATCTTTTAACACCAAAAATGATTGGGTTTTTCCTTTAGAGCAAGTTGTTCATAAGATCTGGTAGAGCTTGAGCTATTTTCTTTCGGTTGCAGTTACGATGACATTGGTTCATGAAATTGATAAAGTTCCTAATTTATCCCAAGTGCAAGCTATCTGTTGATGTGAAGCCCTCAAATTACTGTTCAGAAGTTAGTTTTCTTTTTTCAATAAGAACTTAACTTTTGACCCCCAAATGCAAGCCATCCACAAATATTGGTAACTGAAGATGGTGGATAATTAGAATTATTGTGCAGAAATAGGTCATAGCACAACAAACTCTGCTTTAATGCAGGTGTAAAGAAATTGATATATATTATCCAGTCTTGAATATTAAGGACAAAGTCTAAAATAGTGACTGGATAACTTTTAAGCACTGATATAAAATAAAAATAAAAAAAACAGCAAATGGGTGTGAAGTCAATAATAACACAGACACCAAATAGTGTGAATTCATTTAATTTTATTGGTATCAATTTTCATAGTTTGGGGGGGAAAAACATGTTCACTGAAATTAAATTTATTGAGCAGGGCGTCTTATTCTTATGATTTCTAAAGAAGGATCATTGTTAATGAGATCTTTAAATCTGTGGTTTGTAGCTACCACAAAATAAAAAAAATAATGGCAACTCACAAAAAAATTTACAGTATTAAGATCAATAAGTGTGCTACTGACTAGAAAACAACAAAACAAGAGTCCCTAGAATAGACTTGACATTCAACTGTTTCTACCTCTTCACTGGGGTTGAAACCATCTCTGATTTTCTTCAGTGATCATACCGAATGCAAGATCTGATCTGTACCATCTATATTTTTGACCAACTACATATCATTGAAAGTGATTTGGTGAGAAGACCATATCAATATGATTCAGGAGAATAGTAGTGCTAATATTTTCAAGATTGTAAAAATTATGTCGGATTGGTATCATTTCATTTGGAATGTCTTTTAGTGGAAACCCAATGTCAATATAAAAAGTGATAGTAAGATTATTCATAAAAGACCAAGATCCTGGCCATGCATCATTTTCATTTTTAGCATTCAAACATTTTGCATTCATTTGTTTGAGGAAAAAGAAGCTGCTGAAAAAGATGGCAACTAAGAAATTGTTGAGAGTTTAAAACATTGAAAAATCAGTAATATCATAATGAAGAACACGGAATCTAGAGTAATGGAAATTTACAAAGATGTGAATAAATTTTCCTTCAAATGGTTGAAAAGTTGTGTACAATTAAGACTGGTTTAGATGAAGCAATATCAGTTAAACTAGGTGACACTTCTGTTGTGTGACTTACCAGGACAGGTGTTATGCAAAACAAATTACAGCAATAATGGCTCAATTCTACTTGAAGATCACATCAGATCAATAAAATGTGTCACTTTTAAAGCAGATATGAGCATCCTACAGTACTGACAAGTTGATTAAATAGTTCAGTAATGAACATGAACCATTTGGAGAAATTCTTGATACCAGTACCTCTGACACTGCAGCAAATGCCACATTTCCACATATTATTCCAATGTGTGATAGGATAGCAAATGATGAAGTATATTTGTTACAATGATGAAGTATATTTGTTAATGTTTTTTTACATTTGTTTAATTCTGGGTCAGTTTTAAGGGTTTTAAATCAATAAATTACAGGAGCTTTCAATAAATTTTTAAGGGTTTAAATTAAGAACTTGCAGGAGCTTTTATGGTGGTGGGGGAAGGGGGTGTTGCCCCCAGACCTTCTATAAGGACATTGACCTGGACCTACAAGGGGGCCTGGGACCTATGCAGCCCCCCTTGATGACTGGCATATATTTTCCTCTTTTATTTTTTTCATAAATGCTGTTCACATTTTCACTGTGGTGGAAGTACTGGATGTCCAAACAGCACCATTTTTATTTAGAACCAGCTTGACACTGGGATTATGGCAGTCCTTTAAGTAGTTGAGAGTTAAAAAAAAACAGATGCACTAACAGATGACTAATGACAAACAACATTCCATCATGTAAGCTCTTCTGGTCTATGACCAGTGAAACTAACTAATATTTACAAAAATGTCAATAAATACAAATAAAATTATGCAAGGTTTTGAAAATCTCACTACTCTTGACCAGAATTTTGTTTTTATAAACTCTTGTACAGATTTTTTCATAACAAAGTAACATTGTATCCACACTGTATCATGGTAACACAAGCAGATGCTTAAACAAAAGTTAAATTTCTTATTTCACATTTTGTTCTTGTAATCTAAAACATTTTGCAACTCTGAGTTCATGTAATACACATCTTACATAATGTAACTAAAATAAAATGTCAGGTCTACTTAAAATACTCTTGTGGAATTTATTTGTAAAGACTTCTTTCATACAAGTGCCTAATCTAACACCAGAATTTACTTCCTGTTGAAATGGATATTGTGGAGAATTCTATGCCTGAACTAAGCATATGGTATAGACCAACACATTGTCACTTGTAAAAACAATAGGTTAAAATTATCAATGGATATATACATAAGACCATTTATATTGCATTTGGTGCAATATTTTCTCGACAGTGTCTTTAATGCCAAATAGGGAACAAAATGGCCAAAAAACCTGAAGTAAATTATCTGGAATTCTTTATTAGCAATGATGGATAAAGAGAGAGATGATGGTGTTGCAAGGTATCATGTTATCTAGATTACAACATACTGATGACACTGCAGTTAGAAACCTCTGAGCCAATAGCCACAGTCAGATTCTTTATTCCTGGTTTTCATTGGATTTCAATCAGTGATAATAGAAGGTTGGATATGGTCAATGTGCTCATGTATTATTGTGCAAGGATAATTAATAGAGTTTCAGATGACCCTAGGGTTAACACAACTTCCTGACAGCGATATATTCTGAAAATATGAACATGAGGTCATCAATTTTATATGGTTTATGAATAATAAAGTGCATATTTAAATGTGTAAAAGGAACCATCATCTTTCAATTATATCTTAAATACAAAGTGCTGGATATAGAGAAAAGGATGAAAGTACTGAGTGAGTGATAGTTATGTAGCTCTAAAATGTGTCAAGATTTTATGGAGGTTATGAAAATAGAAATATGATAAATGTAAACCACAATTTGAAATTACATAATAAAAATATATTTCAATTGAATGCTTGTAGCAAAATCTGCCAAAATTTCAAGAACAGAAAACCTTTCATTACTTAAAATGTGCTCATGTATCATTGTGCAAGGATAATTAACAGTTTCAGATGACCATGGGGTCAACACAACCTCCTGACAGCGCTTTATTCTGAAAGGGTATGAACATGAAGTCATCAATTTTATATGGTTTATGAATAATAAAGTGCATACTTATATGTGTAAAGGAACCATCATCTTTCAATTTAATCTTCAATACAAAAGTGATGAATATAGAAAAAAGGATAAAAGTCTGAGTGAGTGATAGTTATGTAGCTCTAAAATGTGTCAAGATTTTATGGAGGTTATGAAAATAAAAATCTGATAAAATGTAAACCACAATTTAAATTACATAATAAAAATATATTTCAAATGAAAGCTTGTAGCAAAATCTTTACTTAAAATGTCTTCAAAGTGATCACACAAGTGCAAAAAATGTACAATTTTCTTGTCACTTCAACAAGAAGTTTTATAGTCCCATATTTATAATAACCATATAGAAATGATTCCCTCCAAAAGTTCTTTGTTCATATCACAATTTCCATGCCTCCCCACTTCCCTCCCCTTTATTCTAGTCTCCAAATCATGAATTTACCTGACCCAAATTTAAGTTGTCTGCCATTTATTTCAGTGCAACAAACAAGCATAAAAGTGAATCAGGTATCAAACTTCAAAAAGTATTGTGTCTTAAAAATCTTGTATATTTATAGAATCCTGAACACCTGATAAATGGTTGGATTTCAGTTACAATAATAAATATAAAACAAATGAACACAATGTTTACCTATATAAAAACAAAATGTTAAAAATGATACCCTTTAAACATGAAACAAAGACTAATACAAGCTTTTATATGACATAATCTCGAGAACTTTTTAAACAAATTTATTTATATGAAAATTCTGTTTGAATGTGTACTTTGACTTCTGTGAAAATACCCTTTAGATTTTATATCATCTGTAGCTCATAAAGTGGAAAGAGATGATCGAAACTAGAGTAGTTAGTAAGTATGGAGCTGAAAGTTGCTGACTCTGTCCTGGTCATTAAGTTTTAGTGTACAATAAAGTCTATTAAAAAGCAGGTCACATGGACCCAGGTTTTGGTGTGATACCCCTTCATCCCAAGATGCACCAGAAAATTCAAATTTTGTGACATGTGAATAGACATGTCACAATGATTTAGTTTGGGTATATAACGTACTTTCATCCCAAAATGCAGCACTGGTGTACATCTTGAAATCTGAACCAATATGTGATTTTTAAGAAAAGTACACAAGTCCCAGAAAGGCAAATAGAGCCAGTTTTGGAGTTTGTTATATTATCATCCCAACATGCATTCACATTGAAAGTTAGTTGCAGCATATAAAGATGTACTGAATTCAAAGCCTAGACACAATTTTAAAGCAATTTCTACTAAATCCTGGAAAGTAGTTTCCAGTAACAAGTGTAGATGTATGAGGCATGTTGATTCCATAAACAGTCCAAGATTGGAGGCTTCTGACAGTTAATGGAATCAATGCCTGGAAATTGTTTCTAAGTAATATTAATATTGTTCACCATTTCGTGTGAGGTACCAATTTTCACTGATTTTGTAGATGGTGAATTTTAAGACTCTATGAACAATTTTTATTCAATGGAGACATCAAGCCACCAATTTTAGTGCTGAAAAAATTAATTTGTTTTAATCCAAGCCCCCAAACGTGATGCCTATAAAAAATAATGAATCCAGAGAAACTCCTGGAAATTAAAAGCAGGTGAAAGTGACTTGGTTTTAAAGATTGACAAACACTGATCCCAAGATGCAACCAGTGCAAGTCTGGTGTCAAAAGGTGTAGTAATGGCAGGGTTGTAACCCAGCCTGTAATTTCCTGGTGCTAAATTGATAGAATAATGTCCTATTGCATGTGTGCATATCGTAATGCATCCAAAATGACAATTATTATATGCTCATCTTTTTTCTGTTAACTTTACATTGTCAGAATCATGCAATATTCACCAATATTGAACACCTTCATACTATATCCCACGTGAAAAGGAACTATTTTCTAACGTAAACAATTTTTTATGAATGAACTAAACCATATATTTCATAGACGGCAACATACCAGCAAATGTTTCATAGACTGACGCGTACAAACTGCTTTGGCACATTCCGCGTTTACTTTTTTAATACAATGTTTCAAATTTAACTATATATAGACGCTATAGAGGTTCCTCACAATAAAACGCATGTTATACTCATAAACTGTCTTCTTTAGCTGTTAATAAAAATGGCCAAAAATATACTTACAATTTTACATCCTGAATTTCCTCAAAAAATATATTTTCGTAGGTCTGTAAATCTTGAATTAGATGAGTCATGTCATGGGTTCTCAAGATTGATTACACATTTTGAAATTGTACTGTAATTTCGAGTATATTCCAAGTGAGGCTACATCCTCCTTACTGCACTCAAAATGAAATAAATATTAAATTCCACAGCGTGTTTTCGATAATTGCAATAGAAAGGCTTCATAATTTTCCCACATTGTGATCTGAATCATTCAATGACAGAAAAGAAACTCGCATGCCGATGTCAACACAATTCAAAACATTAAAATGGCAGACGCTGCTGGAAACTGATACAAGTCACTTCATGTAGATAAATACAGACATTAATCAAAAGATTGCGTTAAATCAATAAATCCAGATCAAATGGAAAAGTTGCAATGCGTATTCATTAACAATATTACTCCAAATTTCAATTTTAAGTAGAGCAAGCACCATTTTCTTTCGAAACTTACATCTAGCGCGTGACCAACTTCATATTTATCTAGGCAGAGTTATGCACTCATTAATAATGTTGTGTAATGATCCATCAACGTTTATGTATTTAGTTTGGAATATGGCATTAGTTACTTTGTTTCTTTCAATATATTTTTGTTTATATATTTAAGCCTTTGGAAGAATAAGAAATGAGCATATAATAAAAAGGTTACTGTATTTGTATGGGAAAATATGAACTCGTTTTGTCGGAAGGATATACTGCACTTCCAAGGTCGTGCAGTATATCCATCCGAAAAACTTGTTCATATTTTCCCATACAAATGCAGTAACCTATAATTATAAAGCCATAGCTGTTGTTAGGAACAACATATTTAGGTTATCTAACAACCTCCTTGTATACATATTTTAAAAAAAATTTTAAGGGCTGTTAGTAAATAAAATATACCTGGGACCCAGGAAAGGCACTTTTAATATGGGGTACTTTGTAATTTTCTTATCATTTTAATATTAAGTCTTTGAAATCAAAGTACCCTGGTATATATTTTTCAAAAACTGCCTTTCCTGGGTTTCATATATGTTTTTATGGAATATGGAACAACCCTAACTCCTCTTTTGCATTTAAATACATATAATGGCTGCAATCTAGTATATAGGACTTTCAGTAACACAGTATAAAAAATATGAAATCCACATGCCTGATGATACCAGTTCAAGGCATGAAATAATCCAATGGAATTCATAAAAATTATTAATACTGAAAATATGATTCTCATAACCAGTCTGATGAAATATTTTATGAGAAACATAAAATGAATTTTGTTGTTGGTACTTTTTAACCACTGAATAATGTGAAAAGAAAATAACTTATTAAAATTTGAGAAAATGACATTTCTTTGATCATAATTTTACTAAATAGTCATATCTACAAAGCAAAATGGAATTCTAAATTGCTCTCAATGGAAGAAGACAGCATCAGTGCTCGGCTGTTATCTAAAAACAAGAGACCAAACTGGGCTTGAGATCACCTGCCTGGCTGACATTTTCTGTTGGTTATAACAGTAGCCATGATATAATGGCAGGCTAGCAATATTGGTATATAAATTTGAAGCGTTTAATGCCAGAATGCTTCCTGTAAAATTTGAAAAAAATCAGCTTAGTAGTAGTAACTATTTATAATCTGAATACTTGTTTGTATGCCCCTAATGATTTAAAGAAACAAAAAGCATAAACTAGATAAAAAAATAAGTACAGAACTTTGTCAGTTCATTCATTAATTTATAATTTCAATCCTGGTTATGACCAGGAGGGCCCTAAGACCATTATCGTCAGCACGTTTCATACCAAATTTAAGTTCTCAGTGTAAAAAATGACCCTGATTGCTGGTCGTTTCCAGTTCCTGGACAAGTTCATTTTCATCAAAGGGGTGGACGCATTACTACACAAATATCTACACAGAAGGCAAATACTACATCTGCTTCCAATATTTTTAATGTCGAATCAGCAAAGGAAAGGAATGACAATTACAAATTTGTCTTTCACATGGATTTAATAAGCAGTGTAATTTTTATGTACATATGTTCAAAGGAACATAACTCTCAACTTAATGGTAATTATTGGAATTATCTGGCAGTTACTGAATAGGATGAACAATGTCTTTTTGTTATCTGTGGAAAAGTATTCGCCTGCATGTTTCATGCCTAATGAAAGTTCTATACTAACACTGTACCATATTATAAATCAATGATGGAAACGACTAAGTTTTGTGCATTTCTTACCACATTATAGCTTTTCATTACTGAAATCAGTAAGGGGGAACAAACAAATGGGGATTTATGCAAAAATCTTATAATGGCAGCCATATTTGATGATGGATAAACAGTATCTCGGCAAATCTTAATGATCATTATGTGAGGATGTTGTCACATTTTATAAAATTCTGTTATTTGTTTTTGAAGATGTCATCTAGAGGTTTCTCTATTTTTAGTAAAGATAGATATATTTGATTGAAACTAGTATTGTATGAAAAGTTGAATAAAGAAAAATTTTACAGATACATGGAGATGCAGGACCATGCCATAGTCTTACTTGGCTTTATAACCAGATGAGTTACAAAATATTGAAACAATGTATGTCTAGTATATTTTTCAATTTTATAGAATAAAAACCAATGCCATTTTCCACTAATCTAAGAAATACATAAAGTATATCAATAAAAGATATCATGCCATCTAAAATCCAAAAACAATAACTAAAATTTAAGTTAATTAAAAATGTAATAATAAGAAATGCACTTGATGAAACCAATTTTCCAATTAAAATGTTTCTTTAATAATGTTTACCCAATCACAATACATGGTAAATATATCAACTACCTCACAGCTACCATGCTAAAAATGGGGCCCCGAGTGGCCAAGTGGTCTAAAGTGCTGTCCGTTACGAATCACTGCCACCATTAATACTGGCCACCATGTATAGCCTATTGTGTGCTGAAAAATGGCGTTAAGCCCCACAACAACAACAACAACAACCACCACGCTAAAAATGGCATTCACTGTCATCTGGCTTATTTTTTTAGTGCTAAAAGGTCACCTGCTTGCCAAACAAAGCCAGACAAGTGTTGTTTCATCCTCGATAGAGTGGTACTAAATCCTTTCAATTCATCAGTTACCACTGGAATAAGTGTGTTCATACTCTTCCATGAACATCTGTGCTTGGAAGGTATGACATGGTGTGGCTGTGTCACGATCATCCATTATCATTTGCATATTCCTTCAGGAACATCACTCTGTGTTTGAGAGACTGAGATATGGGCTCTTAACAATTTTCCAGTCACATCACTACGATGTCTGCAGCGTGGCAGTTTAGAGTCATGTTTAGCACTGAGGCAACATGCCTCAGATATGCAGCATCGTGTCCCACCTAGTCACATTATTCTGACACCAGGCCAACTAGTCCAAACACTAACTTCTTAATGCTGAGCATCAAGTGAGGCAGCTGCTAGTACCATTTTATAAGTCTTGGGTAAGCTGCAACTTCCTGCATCCAAGGCAGATGCTCTAACCACTTGGTCCACTGAAACAATTCCATCACTGCTTGGAGGGCTTAGCAACATGTGGCTATGTTATGATCAAGTATTCTTTATATTAACAGATCATAATATAGGCAGGAGTTGTATCCCTTTAACCATTTAGTTGACCACACTTATGGACTCCTAATGTGCATGATGTGTCTTTACAACATGTGAGATACAGACTAGATTTAGCATATGCTTTATGCATTAACATAGTTTGAAGAAAACTTTTCACTATTTAAATTCTCATGGAAGTAGAATAATCTGCAGCATTATGAATATGCAGAATGATTCAAGATTGTAGCCTTTTGGAAAACTGATAAAGGTCCCATCAAGTCATACTGAGGTTTGATATCCAGTCTGAAGAAAAAGCTAGAGAATGTCATCTCTGACCTCCATCCCATAGCCTGATGTCAGTCTGGGAGCAGTAGCACTTAAATGCTGCATTAGTGACAACTGCCTAACTACATGTACATGTGCCAGACTGCACACAAGCTTCAAAAGATCTTGGGTTAGTTTCTTTTACGATGAGGAGATAGCCCATAATTCTCCTTTACAACAAAGCCCAAGCTGAAATTTCCTCGATTTTATTAATGGTAGGAGCAAGCATGATCTCCTTCTGATCAGCTCAGTTCATTTTTGGCACCACTTCAGGACTCTTACGGATCCAAGGCTGATAGGGGTTGCAAGACAAATTCCCATACAAGTAGGAGCCTGTTTCTGGCCATAAAAGCAGGAGTGAAAATGAACAATTATTGTAGAATTGCAAATAGCCTGGGTTGACTGAAATGCATATTTTGTATTAGAGGTTAAGTCGAGGAGGATCTAGACAATGGTTTGAAATGTGCCTTATTCAACCAAATTGGAACCTGCAAAAGATTCAGTTTTTGACAAAGGACCAAAGCCTTCAGTAGAGACTGGTCAAAATTCACAAGATGGCCCCAACTTCTTCTCTCCAAAAATCTTAAGGAGGAAGCTAGCTAACTTTGGCGCTGATGCTCTTAAAGAAGAGATGTGTTTCCATCTTAGTCAACACTGGGATAAAATAATCATCTGCAGTGGTGAAATGAACAGTGGCATACAATGTGGACGTACAATGCTGTACTGAGGAGTCAGAAAGAGCAAAGAAATTCCTGAAAGGCTAAAATTTGATTTATAGTGAACTGATTTTTAAGTCCTGAATCTAAGATTGGCAGACTTTGATTCAATGGTGTCTGAACTGCATACCAAATGAGTTAAATTCTGTGTGAAGTTCTTGTATAGGATGAGACTGAATTTGTCTTTTTTGACAAAGAATCCATTTCAAAGTAAACAAAACACAAGGAGCAGCAAGTGGAAGTAGTAAATAGCAAACTGATAGGATTTGGCATCAATTCTTCCATCCAAAGGGATATCACTCTCATCGGACTTCCACCTTGGAAAAAAGATGACTATTTAACCAAATCATGTGAATCCTATCTCTCTTAGCATGGCAAGGCTGGATTTGTGAGGTAGTAGATGAACTCCTAATGAAATATGCATCTGGAAAAGAAACACATGATATGCCCCCTAGATGTGCAACTGATATACCTAAAGGCATGACCCAAGGGCAGGATGCAAGTAGTGGAAGCATATATCATTGATATATTTTCCATTAAGGGTTTAAACTGTGTGCTAAAAAACCTACAGCCAAAAAAAAGCATCATACTTTTACAGGGTCTATTCTAGAATTGCATGACTGTCAGATTAATGATAATTTCTCAGAAGCTGAATAATGCATATAAATTGCCCATATTTGTAAGCTCTGCCTTTATTTCTCCACTAAACCCCTTGTGTATTTAGAATTTCCCCCACTCCTACATTTTAGTTTCAGAAATGAACCTTACTTTCTGACTATATTTGGGAATGAATACAAGTTGATAGGTAAGAATGTGATGTCTTATTCAAAGATATGTATTGAATTGGAAATAATATTAATAATAAGAAGAATAATATTAGATTCCTACCATATTACTACTATTATACTATAAAACTGGTAAAAGATATATGATAGTAGTGTGTGGCAATATATTTCCAATAGGGGTGCTGAAAAAACTGCAACCAAAGCTCACATGCCTCATACCAAACCACAAGTTGCAACTATCTCGGGGGCATAATAAAAACAAATATATACAGTAATGTTATAATTCTGACAAGCATTAATAACAAACTACAGATGAAATTTAAAATATAATTATGTTAAGTGATCTTTTCCAAGCAATATTGTCACCTTAGTGCATTATTTCTTACAAAAACTGCTTTGCAGCCAGTATGGATACTGCAATAGTTTGGCTCTATTGCAACTACCCATGAGTGATACAAACCTAACTATCAATAATCTGGACTCTAACATGCCATCACAGATTGTACCAGCAGATCAGGGTATATATTGCTTGACAAAACTGAATACAGATCCTGATGTGCTAGCCCATGTTTTGGACCTTTGCAGTTGGGTGTGAGCTACATATGATCAAATACTGCACTTAAAGTCCATGCATGTGGTCAGGAGGTAGTATGCTTTGTAGTTTCAAACAGACCTGGACGGAAAAATGGGTCAAAGTCATGAAGATCTTTTTTTGTGAGAAACTTGTTGTTTGATGGATGCAGATTGCAGGTTGGTATCTTACTGCATATCTCAATAAGGCCTCTCAGGTAAAACTGAAATGACACAATAAGGCCTCATGTAAACCTAAAATGACAATAAGGCCTCAGGTAAAACTGAAATGACACAATAAGGATTCAGGCAAAACTGAAATGACACAATATGGCTTTAGATAAAACTGAAATGATACAATAAGGCTTTAGGTAAATCCAAAATGACACAATAAGGCCTCAGGTAAAACTGAAATGACACAATAAGGCTTCAGGAAAATTGAAATGACACAATAAGGCTTCAGGTAAAATTGAAATGACACTAACGCCTCAGATATGAAAATGTCTCTGCTTGATGGCCTCAATGCATCCCATATCAGGCTTGCTCCAGGAATCAAAGCAACACATCTATGACATTCAGCTATGTCTTTATGTCACACAGCAAAGCAGTCACACTTTACATGTACATCAAAGCAACACATATGACATTCAGCATTGCCTTGTGTCACACAGCAAAGCAGTCACACTTCACATGTACATCAAAGTAACACATATAACATTCAGCTATGTCTTTATGTCACACAGCAAAGTTACCACACTTGACCTGTATATCAAACCAACACATGACATTCAGTTTAAAGCAACTACAATGACATGTACATCAATCCAACACATGACACACAGCTAATGAATAGTATGATGTAGTTCTCCTAAATTTGTGACAATCAGAACCATATATGTAACTTGACATGGCGATTCCAATGAAAAGCAAACTATTCCATCATATTCTAAAAATACTGTCAGTCTCTTGTTATTGTCTTACTATTGCACATCAGTAATGTCCAAAAACATTGTGCATAAAATAAAATACTTTTAAATGCTGCGTGAAAATTGCAAGACATGAAAAAATTATTTGTCAAAATAAAATTTGATACCTGTAAACGAGATGGTATAAGTCTCCATGCAAATTTTAATGCAGGTCTAGCATAATATATCTAACTGGCATATAAAAAGTCATGTAGCAAAAATCCAATGTTGGTATGACTGTCTGTTCATCAAAAGTAGCAATAAGATCTTCACGATTGCTACCCCAAAGTCTGATTAACAGCAATTTTGCTTAGATCCAACTATATCTCATAAAAGTTTTTCAGTGAAAAACCAATTTCAATAAGACCATTTGTTAAGGATGACCAGTGATAAAAAGACTGTCAAAATTGATGTCAAAAAGGAACCAAGTTAGCTCATTTATGACTAACCCGACCTTAGGATATATGGGTTTGCCATGTCTTAAGGCTTTCCTCAAAATAGTTTAGAAGTGGTAGTGATGAAAAACAACAGCTGACAAAAAACAATTAACACATGCTCTTCTAATCACATTTAATGTTCCATTTTCCTTTGTAAAACATACACCAAAATGCAATCAGCCTAGGCCAAGATAGGTTATTTCATAATGTCACTGCAGATATAGGTCTATGTTGTTCACTTAGAATCAAGAGAACAAACAGCTTGAAGACTGATCTACTTTATCGGGTCTGCAAATTTGCTGCATGAAATCAGTTATCATGTGATTATTGTTTTAATTCTGGACTCTGTAGAATATTTGTTGAACTAGAAGGAAGCATTAACATATAATGCACCTTTTATTTTGTAAATGCAACTAACAAAAATTTTCCAAAGATTTTAGAATAATTCACAATCATGTGGTAATGGTTTTTCCTTAACTGCACAATTAAGAAGTAACTCGTACAGACCTTTAGTATTGGCAGATCAGGGTTTATGCTACTTGGAATTGGGTCTGCATCATGTCTTCTACATTTCGTCCTCTAATATTACATTTTCTGACAAATATTGTCAATTTTAATGTGTCAGAAGAAATAAATAATAAATACCTCAAGTTGTTTCTGCCTTTCTGAAGCAACCTTTTCTGTCTTGCTAAATAATTTCTTAGGTGGAAAGACCAATGAACCGACCTGAAATGTAAAAGAATACCCATCATCATTTAATTCTTCAAGTAAAAATTCCAAGATATGACAACTGCAAATATCATGGTGATCGTAGATTCTAATTGTTTTTAATTTCCTCCAAATAAAAATAGAGATCTACATAGTATAATGCAGGAAGAAATAAACTGATGCAACAGTACAATATATATATTACCTTCTTAAATCATTTCGAAAAATATATTTTGTCTTTCAGAAGGACTTTAGTTATAAAACATATCCACCATTTTTGTGTGAAGCACCTTGCTCCAGGTAATCTAAAAAATAAAATCTAAAATTATTACATAAGAAATAAAATATTTCTTCAAAGGGAACTGATGCTCTGCTCGGTGAATATAATTTCAAGGAATTCCTGATATGACCATTTCTTCTGTTAAACTGCTGAGTATTGAAACTATCTGAGATAATCTACAGTGGTAAATTAGCTGATGTAGTAGACATTGGATGTCAGACTGGCACCATTTTCATCTAGGACATATTGGATGTCATTGTCATTTATATTTAGGACTAAGCAGACATTATTTTAAGTCCCTTGGTGACCATTCTTTCAGAGAAAGCAGCAACTGCAAGACATTCAAGACAGATGTTGTGGCCAATATAATGTACATATGACTGACACCATTTTCATTTAGCATCAAACAGAACTCATTAAGAAGTCTATTGGTGAAAACCCATGTTGGTATTGTCATACATTTGGGAAGATCAAACTAATACTTTCAAAATGGCCATCATAGAGGCCATATTGAGTGTCAGCCATTTTCACTAGAGACCAACAAGACACCATTAAGAACTATTCTGATGAATATCCCATGTCAAACTGAGACTCCATTCATGAGTAGCTATATAAAGATTTTCAGATGGCCATATTGGATGTCAAATCAACACCATTTTCTATTTCAGCCCAACAAGACAATATAAAAAGTCTTTTAGTGAAACCACCATAATAATATATCATTCTCCCAGAAGTAGTAATAAGATGATTTTCAATATGGCTATTATCATTTAATACCAACTAAACTTTACAATAAGCCATAATGTGTAAACCCAATGTCAAAATAACTTTCCATTCAAAAGGAAAACCTTATAACATAATTTTCAAGATTACTGATATGTCTACTTTTTACTGTATATTAGACTGGATATCACCATCTCATTTAGGATTAACTAGATATCATAAGAAGTCTTCTCACAAAAATCCCATTTTGATACGACTATGCATTGATAACAAGATTTTCAGACATCCAAGTAGCAATGTCTTCAATTAGGACCAACTAGACTATGGGATAAATGTATATGTAAAGTTTGACAGTAATAACAAACTTGCAATGTAAAGTTTCATGCAAGAACAATTTTTTAATAATGAATGGATGGACAACAAATGAAAAACATCCCAAAAGAAGTTCTAGTCAATCACCAGCAAGGCCAAGAATAATAATTTTAGGGCTAAATTGCCAGACAATGAATTATCATTCTTAAGTTCAAGCAAATTAACAGGCCCAGTTTGTTTTAATTTTTTTTAAATACAAGTTTATGAGACCATTTTCCTTTATATGTTCTTACATAGTTATTAGGTCATTATAGCAAATGTTGCCTCTGAATACAAAACATGTTGCCTCTGAATACAAGTCAAATGTGTAGAGATTGTACTTAGTGCTCGAATTAACATTCTACAATCACCCTGATGAAGCCTCCTGCATGTTGTTACCGGTAACTAAATAAAGCTGGAGCCATGGTGGATATCATGCAGGACTTGTGACCAAAAGGTGCAAGTTGGAATGAGTCTGGGGCAGCTACCATGGTGTGTCCTTGGGCAAGGCAATCTACTCTATAATCCTGGCAATATATAAACTACTGTACTTGTATATTTTTGTTTACTTGCCATAAAACATGAAAGTAAACAAAACTCATTTTGCTATAAATAATCCCTTGTTTTTATTTTGCACAAAGATATTTTACAATATGTGCATGAACAAATTTTGAAGTTATTCAACTCACCTCTGGGTATCCTTTTCTCAAGTCCTGATGAAACTGCCGAAAACGGCTGTATCTTCTGTAGACTGTCCACATGTCTTCCCCTATCCTTATCTGAAATAACAGGTAAACAATGTAGCCACATTTGCATAATTCCTTTAAATCATATGTAAAGGTGAATTAATAGGTTGTACTCCAAATAACTAAATGGGAATGTTCTGATATTTGTTTCAACTATTTAGGAGTAATGGCTCCTTAACAGTAAGCCATTAGTGTCTAGAGGAGTCCACAGCATGTTATTGTGTTATGGACATACTGTACACTATTGAAAACAGTCAACTAACTCAAGATTACATGCATATCCTATTGTCAGTGCAAGAACTGAAAGGAGAGGAGGCTCAAATCTTCTGAGTTTCAGCGATACAGTAACCAACTTAAACTGACATATACTGAACAAAGAAATATTTCAGTTTTTTCAGAGAAACTGTTACATACATATATACAACAAAATTAGAACTGCAATAGTGCAACTATAAAGTAAACTGTACTTGACAAATAATCTCATTTCTAACTACATTTTAAGAAAATTATAAGCCTTAGTATCAAGTCCGATTTTAAGCATATGGGTATAGTCATATGACTTAACATGGGAGGCATAAGGTGGCACTCATCAGTTATTATGTACTTTTGAGAGAGTGATGTATGTAAGGTGAAGTTGTTTGCATTTTAAATATGCAGAGTGGAGAGAATGTTGGCATACTTATAAACTACTTTCATGTAATGTGGCTGAAATTTCTTTGGATATTGTACTTTTGGAAATTTTAAATGATCTTAGCACACTGCTAACTAACATGACTGCTCCCTTGTGCTCCAAAAATCAACCTAAATTTGTCCAAAGTACACTATTCTTGGCAGCTATTAAAATATGGAAAATGAATTCTGCCAAACTAAACAATACCAACTTCTAAAAGTGCAATGAATGAATTACCAAATAAAGAAATGTAAAAAAAAGTTATTGGATCTATTTTTTACAATTTACCTCTGAAGTTCAAGAAGTGAAAATGAGCGAGTAGAGTTAGCACTTTTTGAAAGATGCACATCTGGAAAAAGGCCAAGCTGTATACTCTCTAACCCATATTACACCCATCAATCATACATCAAAATAAATGGAATTAAACGTTCTTTGAACAATACCTAAGATATACAAAATCTCTTTTAAATAGCCAGTGTTAACTAGTGAGGAAACCCAGGGAAACTCTTTCTTTAAAATTCTAACCCTATGCTAAATACGAAACTGTAGAGCGCCACCTAATGTGGAAGTATATTTATATTTATGGAGTTTCACTGACATGAGCATACATGTTTATGGCAAAAACCAACACAAATGTCCAACAACAGGCAACAAATTTTAAGGACATCTGCATTATTGGTCTACACAAAATATTCAGTCAATTATCAAGATCGATAGTGGGAATAGCATCTTTTATTTATCAAAGGAGTGACTGATTATTTAATTGCCAGTGGACTGATTTTGTAATGACTGATAACATTGCCATGTTACATATGCATGTTGGTCACTTTTCTTAATAAAGTAGAACAGATAGATCTAACAACTATTTCCTGTGGGATCATTGTTGAACTTTTGCAATTACTTACAGTCTCCAACTGCTGGGAACACATAAGATGGTACAACATCATGTAGAGGAATGATACGATAGTCTGTGTCATATTGCAAAACAAATAATGTTATAAAACAGTTCTAAAAATGAAAAAGACGTGGCTGGTTATATTAAGTATTACCTGTATAACAATTCCTTTTGCATAACCTTTTCTTTCAGAACACCATTGGGCATATGGAAAAGTCTTATTTCTGAACTGGTCTGAATTCTGAGGACAATTTCCTTGAGCTTGCATAATGAAGTACCAATGAATATGAATTGTTTATGATTCGTGGTTTTATAGGTTTAATGCCATTTTTTAACACCTAATAGGCCATACATGGTGGCCTGCACATCTAGTGAAGGAAGAACTCAAAAATCCCAGCAAGAACTTCTAACCTATGAGAAGCTACTCAAACGTTTTATCACATAACCCCAACATCCAAACCCAAAACTTAAACACATGTGAACAGAGGCAAGATGGCAGTGATTAGTAAAGACAAGCCCCTTAGCTCAGCCACCTGTGGCCGCTACATTTTTAAAGTTTCAACTATACTTACACAAAAAAATACCGAACAGAATGTGTCAAATATGTAATGACAGAAAGAGGTTAGGAGGATAAAAGCCTGTTTACCAAATATATAAGAACAGATATACAAAATATGAATATATTAACATAAATACAGAGACTGACAGATCAGTAGATGGGAAAATCACTAAAAATAAAGCAAAATTTACTTATTCTGTGTATTCTTGGTAAATGCATGCTCTCTTAGATAGATATATTTGTTGGTAGATTGGGAAGGTGTATCTGAATTTTGACTGATAAGTACTATTGAAGAAAAATATTTAACTAGATAAAAATCAGATTTCTTCTGCAGGTAAAGGAAGTTATATTTCTGTATGTATGTGAAGCAGCTTCTAGATAAACAATCCGGTTGTTGCATTGGCTTCATATGCCAAGGCTTGGAAGGTGTGAAAGGAAAAATTTCCCTTCTACAAATCCAGCAGAAGTCATCAAGCAATGTACATAGAAAGCTGCCAAATGACCACAAAATAGCTCATTACACAACATTGCACATGCCAAACCAGCTAGAACCAGACTGATTATGTATACTGTATCTACTGCATGTTTTTGGTAAAAAAATAATTACTTTTTTTGTTTTCCAAATACATATTAAATTATTTAAGTAAGTGTCTGAAAACAAACAGGAGAAAACAAATTTTTGTCCCCCTCCATATCTGTAATGAAGTTACAATTATATAGCTCACATTGCAATGTGCTGCCGTGAAGTAAAACAAATATTTCGTCTAACACCACAGAAAGGATAATGAATATAAAACAGGCATTACTTGCCTATTTTCTTTATTTGATACATGTCCATCCACCAGAAAACACAGTCATACATGCATTTGAGCCATGATTGTATGCGCATTTTTCAAAATAACCACCATAAAAGTAATTGTGCAATCTTGTTTAACCCTTTACTAGCCTAAAAAGTGATCAATAAAATCTACCTTACAAACGCATGCAAGCTTTGTCTATGTAATTAAGATATTAATATAAACTAAATTTTTAAAATATTGGAATTAAAATTCTGAAGGCATTTTTGACAGAAACATTTTAGTATCGAGTGTAGAAATAACAGTACATGTACGAGTGCTAATCTTTGAGCACCAAGGATGTGTGCTCTATGTGGGGTGAGTGTTTTATAAACAAGCCTAGGAAACTTAAAAAAAGCAAGTTGCAATATACTAGTCGGTAATATGTTGGTATTTCTTGTAAAATAAAGGTGATCTATTTGTTGTGGTTCTCTCCTCTTTTTGTTTCCCACCTAGCCAAGGGTAGCTTCAAAATGAGTTGAGCCTGCTGTCTTGAAACATTGACTGCTCAAAAATTGCTTTGATGCATGTTAGAGATTTCAGTGTGTCTAGGTGATAATTGTTCCTAAGATAATTTGTGAGATTTCTTTGACAGGTGTGTTTGGAAATAAAGGGTAGCCTTCTGGATTTAGTTAAAAGAGCACAGGATGTACCAAATATGTTCAACCCACAATTTATATTTATCGTCTACAAAAAGGTTTATTACTTGTAGAATAACTACATTCAATTCTGTGGTATGTAATGTCTCAAGGATAAGGGGTTTGTTTTGTTGCATGATGCCAATGAATTTACTAATCCATACTGACTGACTTACTGTTTAATGATATAAAGCAGGGATCATGGTTTTTAATCAAAGCCATAACTGTCACACCTGCATGATGTTTCATGTGTAATGATGTCTACTCTGACAACCAATCCAAGTGGAAGTTCCTGATCAGATTAAATAATTGCTGATCAAGAAAGCAAACTTTGTATCAGTTGAATTAACAGCGAACACACTGGAAATTTTACATTAAAACGATCCAGAATATTTTAGATTGTGTCTGAAAACAAATTGTAGAAAAAATTATAGTGGAGCGACAAACAAAAAATTACAAGGCATTTAAATATTATATTTGCTTCAAAATTATGGTGTCCAAAAACAATGTCTGAAAACATGCAGTAAATACAGTAGTGTGCATGCATCTTTACTGACCTTGACCTCATACTCATAGTGAGTATCAGAGCCATAACTCTGCAGCCGATATGAAGGGATGGCAATGTTGATATTTAGGGCAGACATGTCTTCTGTATCGGTGCTAACTGTGAAACTGCCAGTCTGAAAACATAAAAGCTGATAAATGCCAGTTTGTAAACATAAAAGCTGACAACTGCCAGTCTGCAAACTTAAAAGCTGCCTGCTGCCAATCTGTGAATATAAAAGCTGACAACCGCCACTCTGCAACAACATAAATGCTGACAACTGCCAGTCTGAAAACATTAAAGCTGACTCCTATTACACTACTTATTTATCACATGGCATAAACAATATGAAACATAAAGTTAACTTATTCTATCATTTCATAATAATTGGTATGTAATACATTTACATCAAACATGATATGTGATCATACATAGTAAAAGTATGTTACCTAAGGCATTAATAAAAAAAAGAAATTATTTAATGTTTCATAAATTCAATATTGAGTGATCATATGTGTAAAACTAAAGAAGCAGAAACTCTAGACCAGACCTGCAAACTCTTATGATTTTGCCGTAATTCTTAAACAAATTACCTTTAAAATACGGACTTACGGCACATAAGCAAAAACTACAAAAAAATTATCCATGCCGAAAAATCCGGAAAATTTGTTCATCTGTGTTAGATTTGGATCTGGGTTTCATATTAGAATTAGTGAAATTCATCATGGAACCACACTATCTTTACAGCAGCGCCTTAAATGCTTTAAACTGCCTCTATTTGTTCATGTGAAGCATCTACATGATCCAACTATTGATTATATAATTTTTTTTAAGAAATGGTGTCAAGCAAGTGCTTCATATTTAAGACTAAAGGGAATATAAGCCTCTTGAAAATTGTCAGTAATCAACACCAAAGAATAAAAAGAATATTCAGATTCTTGTGAATAAAAGCTGGAACGACATAATTACATTTTTTTGAATAACACATGCCAATTTGAGTATGACTCATGGCGGGAGATATGATTTCGTCGTGTGCAATGGAAATAGATAAGAATTACATCAAGTTGAGAGACCGAAACAAATCATTGAGCAGCATAGGGTTTGGAACTTTTGTTTGTGCAACTGTACTAGTGGTAAATAAAGTCTATACGTACTTTACAATATCTTCATTTGAACATAATGTTTATTTTTGCTGCATATTTTGAATACCAAGCTTTTAATTATGTTTTTGAGCTTTACAATAGCATTTTTTTAAAATAATTTTTACAGCTTACTGAAAACTGGTCAAATTTACAGAAAAAAATCAAGTCTTGCTGAGATGGACTTGTCAGGATTGGCAGGTCTGCTAGACTACTCAAAATCTGAACTTACTAAAGATTTAAATTCATAATTTCCTAAGTGTTTTTGAACATAATAAAACTAGTTTTCTTTCTTCTAAATCCATCATATTCATATTTTTAATTTTTAATGCATCATAATTATACAATTTCATTATTATTAATATATGTATTACTGTTAATACTACTGAATATATTATCATTGACATGCACTATTATTTTTATTATTTTTACTATTATTATGTACGTTCTCACAAATTAATATTTTATGTATTATCATTATTATTATATGGAATATAATAAAAATAATAATAATAATAAAAATAATAATAATAATAATAATAATAATAATAATAACAACTATTATTATTATTATTATTATTATTATTATTATTATTATTATTATTATTATTATTATTATTATTATTATTATTATTACAGGGTTCCTGCAGACTTAGCAAAAACAAATTCCATGACTTTTCCAAAACTTTTCCAGGGCCATTTCATAAAACTCAAGGACTGCGCTATCTTGCATTGTCAAGTAAATGAAAATAAAGAATGACATTTTTTAATCTAAAATAACAAATAAGTTAACAAATATTTTTAATATGTACATTTTAAATTTACCTGGGCTAGCACACTTTGACCTTATGTAGTAATTCATGTCATAATCCAATGATCAATGTAATTTGTATTCAAAAGAAAAAAGGAAACAATTCTATGTAGTCTTTGTATGTGTTCCTTTTTACAATATTAACAAAACACATTACTTTACAGTTGCTTTCTTTTATTTAGTGAACTACACCAGAAATCATGTGATACTTCCATTATGGGAACTTACTCTTGTTATGTGAATTGAAACCATTTATTGATTGTAATTTTATCATTTTATTTATTCGGTTCTCGGTGCTCTATGAAATTTGAAGTAAGCAATTTCTTTAACTCCATTGTCACAAATTCCATGACTTCTCCAAAACTTTAAAAGGTTTTGATAAATTCCATAACTTTTCAAGGCCCTTGAAATTTATTTTTCAAATTCCAAAACTTTTCCAGGATTCCATGACCTGCAAAGAACCCTGTTATTATTATTATTATTATTATTATTATTATTATTATTATTATTATTATTATTATTATTATTATTATTATTTACACTTTTTCTTCTTGGAGCGGCAACTTCAGACTCTACATCATCTGAAGGCTGCAAAATAAATAACGTTAGATAAATATGGAATAAAGTTTTGAGCTTAAATTAATAAAATATGAAACATGACCAAGGTACATCCAAGCCATAGTAACTGATTAGATGAAATGTGTAACATGACCAAAGTGACATCCAAGCCATAGTTATGGAGTTAGTAGATGAAATATGAAACATGAACAAGGGACATCCAAGCCACAGTTACTAAGCAAATTAAATGTGAAATGTTACAGATTTAATCCCAGTGAAGTAATTTGGTTGGTTAGGAAAGCAGATATGCTGCTAGGATTTTATCTAAAGGGGAGTTTCCCCCTTTTCACTAAAATAATGGGGTAGTATGAATATGGAGGGAAAGAAGGAAATGGCAATAGTTAATTATCTAAATAACACTTCAATATCCATCTCTCTTCCTGCTCTACTTTGATAGAGCTCTACTGAAATCAAAATCTTTAATAGATGTTTCCTCTAGCGGTATTGGCCTTCATATGTTAATCTGTGCTGAGAACCCCACTTTTGCAGTCGGCTTTCTGATGGAACATATACATACCTAGCTTAGCCACCATGAACAAGTTAGGAAAATGTTCTTTATGGTTATGTATAATTTTCTGCTCCAAAATTAGATTTTCACTAATATATGCTCTGCTGAAGTTTCACTTTCTTGAATCAGTACTTCACTGACTACAATGCCAGATGTGATCAAAAACTTATCTTTACTTATTAATTTAATTTTTAGATTCTTATTTATTTTGTTTGTCTTATATCATAAAGTCCATATAGTTTTGTATCATAAGATCCCTGCAGGTCTAAATTGTTTGAGAAAAGAAATGAAAATTGCACTCTACCTCTAAATTCTCTTTTACGCTTGGTATTCTGCCTGAAGTACATTTAACTTTGAAATACCAATAAAGGGGAAGGGGTAATTGGAATGCTGTTAATTTGTGTCTATCCATCATGCACATTGGACTCATATTTAACATTATCAGGCTCAAATTCACCTGCTTGTATCTCCACTTTATCATCTCCCCTAATCTAATATACTTCATAACTTTAAAAAACACTGTCATTGTCACTATGATCAGCCAGTATTTGTTGAAAACAATCATCATCTCAAGATAAACTATGCTGGGTTTGAACAATTTTAAACACACAGTTATAAAACTTCCTTGATGCAAGGTTCAAACTATGATAGAATGATTGCTCCTGGTCCCAATGCACCAATCAAGTTAGTTTAATAACTATTCATGTCAAATTGTACAGCTCTGATCTTTAACAATTGCTTAGCCAAAATAAAGAAAGAAGTCACAACAAGTGATACCTTTACCAGTGTAACTTATGTCATGACAAGCAATTTAACCCATTGTATCCTGTTTACCATTTCCAAAGCAGTGCCTGGTTTCACACTATGGTAAAATGGAGCCTCATACAGCAGCAGCAGTAGAAATTGTTATGACCTTCACCAAATTTGCTAAAAAATGTTGTAACATTGTTATTTCTTTTTTAAAGTATATAAAATTATGTACCTCTGAAAAGGTAGTAAAATTTGCAATGAAGTGATATGTTTTGTTATCATTTACCGAAGAATGTGCTCACAACTGTATTTTGAAATACGACTTGCAAGAAAGAAAAGAAAAATTTAAAAAACTTACTATCATGTTCAGTTAATCTTTTGTCCATGAAGATGAATGAAATGCTCCAAATAGTATGGGAATAAAGTGAAGATAATTCTATTTCAAGTAGTTTGGTCCAAATTTGAAGTTTCTAGCACTGTTAGTTCAAAAGTTGTAACAATTTTGCTAAAATTTAACAACACAAATCTTGAAACAATTTGTTTACTTCACATTCTAGAACATGTACTTCAGCATACTTTCTCATGAAAACTTTTCACAAATTAATCCTAGAAATCTTTCAGTAAGGTAAAGGTAATTAATTAGTACAATTTTTGTCCACATTTTAAAGTCCACATCATTACTATGTCAGTAATAATAATAATACTTTAATTTAAATCGTGTCTGCAACCAAGGTGGAAAAATCATCTGGTACCATTCCTCTTGAAAGCCTTCAAAGTCTATTTTATTCTCCGAATCACTGTCAAAAAGTTTATGAAATGATGCAACATCTTTTTAATCAACTTTATCAATTCTAACTCATCATTTAAGTCAATATTATCATTAGAATCATCCAAATCATCAACTTCAATGATGCTACCATAGCTATCAACACCCATGTTTACATCAGAGTTGTCATCCATCATTTTATCAATCGACTTTTAAACCAACAATTTTTTATTCCAGCCATGTTTTTTTTTTCAAATTTCTTGTGCATGCATGCTTTCACCATTTCCTGTTGTTGGGAAGAAGTACACAAGTATTTGTGAAGTATAACACATGTTCCTAGAGATGCTACATACATATGTAGTGAACTATGACTGGAGTCATATTCCGGATACAATGGGAAGCTACGACCACAGGCGTATTCAGGAAAGAATGGGGTATTACACCTGAAGTCGTATTCCTGATAAAATGGTTTAATAGTGAATGTTTAAATAAAATATACTGTATGACTTTAAACTAACTAATCTTGCACATCATTGCTCTCTAAGTACATGAATATGTACCAAATTTGCATAATTTATGCATCATATGCCCTGGCAGCATATCTTAGGAAGTTATTCAGTGCTAAAAATGAGCACAAATGTGAAGATTTGAATCAAATAATGCCAACATCTTTTTGTAGCATGCATAAGAAAACTTGTGCTGTAATTAGGATCCAAATTAGGTGCTCTTAATGCCTGATGCCATAACAAACAGTTCTCAGCTGATGATTTTGTGTTAAAAATTACCCCTCACGAAAGGCCAACTGACTAACGTGACCAGTGGCCAACATATTTGTGCAAAAATATAAAATTTACATCTCACAAGCTGCTGCATTTTATTTTGTAATATGTATCCAGAACCAATTTTATCCATAGGGTGTGTTAAGTAATCAGATTTCTGTTTCACCATGTCAGGTTTCCTTCTTGAAAGAAGTGCCACTAAGGTTAATAAGATATCATTTACACCTCACCAAAAACCACACTTCCCTTATTCCAAAAAGCAGAGAAAGACTCAAATTTTAATCCATACAAAACGATAAGTACAGGTAATCTGATTATCTTTACCATGTTATCATAAGATGTCTGGTTTAGCCACTGATAATAGTTATGATTACACTTATTAATAATAGTAACAGCTGAGAAGTGGTAGTATTGATGTACAATATAGAAGTCAGCAGGGGAAAATGGTTTGATAGCCTTTATGGCTTCCCTTTGGAAAATGTTGAGTTTGTTCACTTCCATGATTAGTGAATATTACTACTGGCAATAATTGTCAAGTTTACAAATCCTAAGGGCTTCAAGGTCCTATTGATCAGGTCAAATAAGCCTACATATCTTCTCTCACTTAGTGTCAATAAATATAACAACAATAGGGTACCAGACACCAGTAATGAATGACAATCCCATGGCATTTTGCTTAAATGCAGAAAAAATTGTTTTATCAGTCAACATTGATGATTATAACCAGAGTTAATTGCCAAGATCACAAGATCAGCATTGGCTAAAAAATAGAACAAAACAGGGTACCAGACAAAGACTGAAAAATCATGTGACAACAGCTTGTTGTTTCCTTTACAAAAACATTTCATCTGCTCAACAAATGTTTCATATGTGTAATTAAATTGCATACAGATAGCAACATCTGAATAAATCATTATGAAACAATTACATGTCATCATGTAAATGGAGACAATTATTTCAGAAGTTCTGTTTTTATAGTCTACAACATAAGGGGGGGGCTTGTCAAAAAAATTTAGGTAGAAAAGACTAAAAACAACCCAATTTTATGTTGAAAAGACTTTAATAAACAACAACGTAATCAATTAGGAAAAATAGAGCAAATGGAAAGAGAATTGCCTATGTACCAAAATTTAAATGACGTTTTTGAATGGTTTTGCAGTGTGCTTGACAACACTCGCTTGCATATCATGCTTACGTCAAGAATAAGAACTATTAATACATATTCAGTAAAATATGTCAACTATTATAACAACAAAACCGTTCAATAATTAATGATGCTTTTAAACAAAGATATTAAATGCTTTAAAAATGAAGCTTTCTTACTATGTACAATACATACACTCACAAAAAATTTAGTCCCCCTCTGGAAAGGCCACCCACCTTATAAGGCCACTTTCCTGGTGCAAAAGGGGTGGCTATATAAGAGAGGGACTACTGTAATCATCAACAACATATCATATTTTAAATTAGTAGTAATGGTGAACTACTAAACTGTAACTATTCCTTATTTTACAATTTTTTTTGGATGAATTTTTAAAATAACAAGGTAAAAATGTGCTTACCAAGACAGTTGCATATGGATTGGATTTACTTGGAAGAACTGTTTTGCTGAAAGACCCAGATCTGTAAGGAAAGAATAGTCACATAAAATTTTTAATACACTATTTACAGTTTTGCAATGCATAATAACACAGTGTTCAGGGTACATGTACACATAATTTCAATTGTGACATAAACAGTTTGGCCCAGTAATTATACCTGTTTATGGTATCCCATTTAACAATGATTGTTAGTAATAGCTTTGCGTTCTGAAATCCCAGATTACACTCTTATGAATGATGAATATTTATTTATGAAGTAAATTATGGAGTATTTAGCACTGGTACATACAGCTTATGGATGCCAGAAAAGTGGAAACTTGACCTGCTGATTTCTGATATACATTTTGGAAATGTTGTTGTTGTTGTTGGGTTTAACACCATTTTTCAGCACACGTCAGGCTATTCATGGCGGCCAGTATTAATGGTGGAGAAGAAACCAGGAAATCACCTGAAAGAACCACCAACCCACGAGAAGCTACTGTCAAGCTTTCTCACATATCCACATTCGCCGAATCATACTCTAATGCACGCAGACAGAGGTGAGATGACAGTGGTCCGTAACAGACAGCGCTTTAGACCACTCGGGGCCCCTGAAAATATTCTATCAAATGTTTGTCATTTCTTTACTTACAATCAACTGAATCAAGAGCATATGACATGGAAAGTTAAAAGCTTTAAATGAGGGGCTCTGTATTTCATGGGTAATTCATTACATGTCTAAAGCTTTAAATGAAGGGCTTTGTATTTCATGGGTAATTCATTACATATCTAAAGCTTTAAATGAGGGGCTCTGTATTTAATGAGTATTCATTACATGTCTAAAGCTTTAAATGAGGGGCTGTGTATTTCATGGGTATTCATTACATGTCTAAAGCTTTAAATGAGGGGCTGTGTATTTCATGGGTATTCATTACATGTCTAAAGCTTTAAATGAGGGGCTGTGTATTTCATGGGTATTCATTACATGTCTAAAGCTTTAAATGAGGGGCTGTGTATTTCATGGGTATTCATTACATGTCTAAAGCTTTAAATGAGGGGCTCTGTATTTCATGGGTAATTCATTACATGTCTAAAGCTTTAAATGAGGGGCTGTGTATTTCATGGGTATTCATTACATGTCTAAAGCTTTAAATGAGGGGCTGTGTATTTCATGGGTATTCATTACATGTCTAAAGCTTTAAATGAGGGGCTGTGTATTTCATGGGTATTCATTACATTTCTAAAGCTTTAAATGAGGGGCTCTGTATTTCATGGGTAATTCATTACATGTCTAAAGCTTTAAATGAAGGGCTTTGTATTTCATGGGTAATTCATTACATGTCTAAAGCTTTAAATGAGGGGCTGTGTATTTCATGGGTATTCATTACATGTCTAAAGCTTTAAATGAGGGGCTGTGTATTTCATGGGTAATTCATTACATGTCTAAAGCTTTAAATGAGGGGCTGTGTATTTCATGGGTAATTTATTACATGTCTAAAGCTTTAAATGAGGGGCTGTGTATTTCATGGGTATTCATTACATGTCTAAAGCTTTAAATGAGGGGTTGTGTATTTCATGGGTAATTCATTACATGTCTAACGTTTTAAATGAGGGGCTGTGTATTTCATTGGTATTCATTACATGTCTAAAGATTAAATAATAACCAGGGAAAGAAAAAAAATAGCGTTTTTCACCAGGTCACCTCGATTTTTTTGATGTTAGGACAATGAAATACTCCATTCCATTGTAATTAGATACTTTGCATTAAAAGGGAACTGAAATACTCAATTACAATGTAATAAACAGAATTCAATGCAGGGGCACTGAAATGATCCATTCTAGTGTAACAGGTACTATACACTGCAAGGGCACTAAAATATTCCATTCCAGTGAAATAAATATTTTTCACTGTAAGGACACAGAAATATTCCATTCTAGTGTAACATACTTTACACTGCAAGGGCACTGAAATATTCCAATCCGATATAACAATCAGTTTTACATGCAAGGGCACTAAAATATTCAATTCTAGTGCAACAGGTACTTCACACTGTTTTCACTGCAAAGACACTGAACTACTTCATTTCAGTGAAACTGTTTTCACTGCAAGGGTACTGAAATATTCCATTCCAGTGTACTACTTTTCACTATTAAATATATATTCAGAAAAAAAATATGCTGATACCAGTCTTTGTACAGACTGCTTTTGCTATAAAGTTATGTGGTCATTCTGCTTTAAGCTGACCCTCCTCATCATTTCACTGAAAAGCTTGTGAACAAGAAGTTTACTTAACTATCTGATAAATAAGTATATTATTTCATGTTCTATTATGTAAATACCTTTTCTCGTATTTGGCTTTCAGTTGCTTGATCTCTCTGACATGGGCATCTTTCAGTTTCCTGATTTCTTCTTCTCTTTCCATTTTTTCCTTCTCCCTCTCCAGCTGTCGTATCTGATCTCTTTGCAGTTTCTCCTCAAATAACCTTCTCTTTACTTCTTGTTCTACTAAGGCATTGATTCTAAAAAGTTTTTTAGAAAGTATGTTGTTGAAAATTCTCATAAAATATAATCTAACCTTATAAAATGTACTGGGGCTTTAGAGATTGGCGCCCTACAGTCAATTTCTTGCATTCCAACATGTATAGTTATCAGTTTTGTCTCACCATCTCTTCCATCTCATTCTTTCAAACTCAGTTCTTACTCTGTCCCTCTCATGTCTCTAGTTAAATGTCTTGTCAGATATCTCATTCTCCCCATCATATTCCTCTCTAATTATGTTTGCCTTACGCCGATAACTACTTTTTTTCACAATCTCCTAGTCTCATTTTATTCTCCTCTAATTCTGTTGCTCCCATGCCTATTTTCACCTAATCATATTTTGTCTCATTATATGGTACAATATTTTCCTAAACCCAATCTGATGTTTGTCTCATTACCTGTCTTGTCTCAGCATGTCATGTGGTCAGTCTCTCAAAGTCGATTCTGTAAGATTCTCTAACCTTTTCATAGTTACCTGTCTTGTCTAACCATCTCCTGCAGTTTCATTTTCTCAAATTCAATCCTGTCCAATTCTCTGTCCCTTTCTTCATCAAAGATTCTTACTTTTTCTTCCAGCTCTAACTGTGCATCTTCAACCTCGGACTGAAGGTTTTCATATTTCTGTACAAAGATGTATACTGTCTTTATCTTTACATCAGATTCTAATTTTTATAAACCAGCTAATATTTTATGCCACAGTTCAGATGCTATAAGTGTCATTTTGCTTGACAATTTTTTTTTTCATACACAATAATAATGAATCTATTTAACATATAAATGTAAAGAATTTGCATGACTTGTTATGACACAGCTAGATTATTTTGTCATGGACTGACATGTGGTGTTATGAAGACATATATTATTAAGATATGTATAAATATGATGTTTATTGAGACATATATAAATGAAGTTATAAAGACACATCAATATGATGTTATAAAGAAATGCAAATGTGATGTTATAAAGACATAAATGTGATGCTATATAAAGACATTTAAATGTGATGTTATAAAGACATTATTATTTAGATTTTATAAAGACCTATAAATGTGTTGTTATAAAAATATAAGTGTGTTGTTATAAGGACATAAAAATAAGATGCTATAAAGACATATAAATGTGATGTTATAAAGACATAAATTTAGATTTTATAAAGACATGTATTGTTATAAAGACATATAAAAGTGTTGTTATAAAGACATAAATGTGATATAAAGACATATAAATGTGATGTTATAAAGATACATAAATGTTATGTTATGAAGATATGTATAAATGTGATGTTATAAAGACATACAAATGTGATGTTATAAAGATATATAAATGTGTTTTTATAAAGACATAAATGTGATGCTATAAAGACAACTAAATGTGATGTGGTTTGATTCAATAATGTCTTCACTAAACAAAAGGAATGTTATCAATACTTCTCTCATCTGGAAATTCCCTTCATTTTTCAAAACTGCCACTGTAAAGTCTCTGTTGAAGAAACCGATGCTTAACCATAACAATTTAAAGAACTGCCCTGTTTTTTACCTATCATATTTGTCAAAAATCTTAGAAATAATTGTTCTATTCCAATTTGTATCACATCAAAATTCAAATAATCTTTTTAGCAATGTACAGTCTGCATATTGTTTTTGCCACAGTACTGAAAGTTCCCTTCTGAAAGTAGTTAACTGCCTTCCTCTGCTTTGGATAGTTAAATGATTACAGTCCTCACCCACGCTGACTTGCTTGATGCATCTGACACAATTGACCAAGATATATTACTTCACTATCTCCAGAATTTACTTGGGATTCCTGGCATACTTAGCCACTCTCCAGTGTCGAAGAAGATCGACATCTGGTGTCTCACTAGCTGTATGCTGATGACACTCAAATATACAAATCTAGAAGCCCAACTGAAGTTGGGTCTACCATCAAAGGCACAGAGTGATTCAGTTCCAATATGAAGTCATGGATGACATATAAAAAGCTACACATGAATAATGAAAACAAAATTAAGCCATCCTGATCAGCAAGCAAATATTTTCCCATTCACATCCTCAAACAATAAGTATCAGCCATACTAACATTAAATTCACCCAATTAGTATGAAACCTAGGCATCACTCTTAACAGAACTATCCCATTACACGAACATATAATAGTCATATGCAAGGCTTCATATCTGGAGCCGAGACACATCAGCTCCATTCTTTATTTTCTTTTGGCTAATGACACTAAAACACTTGCATGATACTTAGTACTTTTAAGACTAGATCATTGTAATTCACTTCTGTCTGGTTCATCTTAGTATCTACTACATAAACTTTGGAAAATTCAAAATGCTTCTCAGACCATTCTTAGATTATGAAGAACAAAGAAGACCTGACCACCACTCACTGGTTTCCTCATTTGATTCAGAATCAAGAATCAAACAAAATCTGCTCACTATGTTACATTTCATTCACAGGCTCAAATTTGATATACTTATCTGACCTCACCCAAGTGTACACCCCATCTAGAAAATTATGGTTTTCTTCTAAATCTCATTCTCATTGTTCCCACTGCGATAACAAAGTCATATGGACATTCTTTCACGTACCAGGGCCTAGCTAAGTAATTGTCCATTGATCTTACACAAAGATACCATGTTCTAATTCAAGACAGCTCTTAGAACTCTACTATATTGACACAAGAACAGACTTTGAGACCTAACATATTTGTTTTATTCTTACTGTCTGCATGTTTTTATAATATTGTTATTGTATATAAATTTATCCATTATCTAATTATTGTAAAGTGCTGAAAAATATTTGTGTGAACTAATTATTTTGGCAGGCAAACTTCCAAGTTCATCTACAACTACAAAAACAGTTTTCCCATGCAAATATTTTTCACTGCACATTTTCAACAGCATATACAAATAATTACTTACATTTCCAGTACAATGCAATTTAGCATAGTAGTCACCTTCACAAACAGAATACTTACTCATAAGTACATTTATTAACTCATTAACCCCTAGCGCCTCAATAACTCATCGCACTTTTCACCCCTAATCTCCCGAGTGCCTCGTTAGCAAGGCAGAGTTTACCTAGCTTATTTCCCGGGCGCCGAGTTTGAGAGGCAGTATTTGGCATGGCTTATTTCCCATACAACGAGTTACGTCGTCGCTAACCATTGGTTGATTTCAAGCCATTTCTTAATTATTCAGGCAATTGAACCAATAAAATTTTGGCTTACGTGGACAGAGTGAACTCTGCTGAACAAAGGGAAAAAAATTTGATTGCAATAGCGCCAGTAATAGTGAAGTTATTTTGATTTGAAAATGATGGAAATTGTCGAGAATCAGCCACTTGGAGTGGAATTTTACATGACAGATTCTGACAAAGGATTTTCTGGATTCTCATCGGACGAGATCGATAGTGACGTTGAAGTAGTAATTAATGATGATAGCGAGAGTGATGAGAATGAGGATGAGAATGTTGCAGAGAATGGAGAAGAAAATGGTGGAAGAGGTGATCGATGGATTATAAATGACAGAACACACATCGACAAGAGGCAATTTACGGGACCAACACCAGGACCAACAACAGATTCAGACACTGATGCAAATGAATTTAATTTTTTTGAGCTATTTTTCCCAGCATTTTTGTTTCAGTTGATCATACACGAGACCAATCTTTATGCAAGGCAAAAGCAGGTGGAGAAAGAAGACCGGAACTGGAGAGATGTTACGGAGATAGAATTGAAAGCATGGCTGGGAATGAGAGATTATATGAGCATTCTTCAGCTCCCTGAGACAGCCATGTACTGGTCAACAGATTCCTTATTTGGAAACCTAAGTTTGAGAAGGATCATGAAGAGAGACAGGTTTGACAAAATATCTCAATATTTTCATATAAATGATAGTCAACGTAATCCTCCTCGACGTCAACCAGGTCATGACAAGTTGCATCATGTGAGGCCAGAGTATCACGCCATTCAAAACTGCTGCTTACAAAACTACAATCCTCATCAAAATGTAAGTGTAGATGAAGCAATGATAAAATTTCGAGGTAGGTTAGCCTTTCGCCAGTATATACCAGCCAAGCCAACAAAGTATAGAATCAAGGTGTGGATGAGGGCTGATCCAGAAAATGGCTACACCAACGAATTTCAGGTATATACAGGTAAGGATGCAGGTACCAGAGAAGTGAGATTAGCCACACGTGTTGTTATGGACCTAACACAAAAGATATGGGAAAGAAATCATATTGTAAATGTAGACAATTTTTTCACTAGCCCAGACTTATTTGAGAAGCTTCTACAGAAAGGTACATATGCAATTGGAACTGCAAGAAACAACAGAAGAGGATATCCTATTCAGCATCTTAATAAGAGAGATATTAAGGTTCAAGGGGAATTCAAAACGGCACAGCGAGGGGAATTAACAGCCTGTGTTCGGATGGACAAGAGGCACATCTACACCCTATCAACAGCAGAAGATCCAGCAGCCATAGAGAAGATAGTACAACGCAAATCCAAAAATGGAGATGTGAGAAACATCAAAGCACCATCCATCATTCAAGAATACAACATCAACATGAACGGAGTGGACATAGCAGACCAGCTTAGAACACAGTACAGTATATACAGAGCAGCTAAAAAGTGGTGGTTGTACCTTTTTTGGTTTTTGTTTGATATTGCTGTCACCAATGGATTCATATTAATGAGAGAATCAGAACATCATGTCAAGCGGAGCAGGAACAGACGGGTAAAAGCACACAGGATGATTGATTTTAAAATGAATCTGGCAAAATTGCTGATTGTTGACTACCAGGAAAATGATTTAGCCACGTTGGCAACAAATACAGGAGGCCACTTTCCTAAGAATGGTGAGAAGAGGGGAAGATGTAGACAATGCAGCAAAGAAAAGCGACGACGGGAAGTTTTGAATATGTGTATTCAGTGTAATATTCATTTGTGTGTAGATTGTTTTAAGCCATATCATGTAGATCTTTTGAAGAATCATTAAATAAATGTTTGAGAATTAAAATTTGTAAGCATGAATGTTCATAATTCAGAGTTTGATAAGTGTTTTATTAGCAAGGTAAATATATGCATCTTGGAACAGTATTCACAGGAGATTAAGTTTGCAAGAGAAATGACAAGTGGAATTTTTGTGTACATAAAATAGAATTATTTCATGTGTTCATTATTGTGTGTGAATTTCTAATGGATTTTATGGATTATTCAATGGCAAGAAAAGTAAATTGGTAAGTACACCATTTAGTTTCACCTTTATGCAGGAGTATTATTTCTGCATGTGACATGAAATTTATACCATTATGTACATAATTTTATTGAGAACTGATTTGTCAAATTTCAGCCAAATTAAATGAATATAAATAAAATAATACGAAATTTACTGGAAGTACCCCCCCCTATGGAAAAATATGCAAGCCAAGTGCTGTCAGTAGGTCTCAGGGATACGGGTACTGGTAAGGCTAACACTGCTCTAGGTGGTATCTGCAAGTATGCTGTAGGGGACTGCTTAGCTATTTGGCTCAGGGGTTATGAGTTAACTCCTTTTTTAAAAACAAAATTTTGATAGTTATACTCACTTACAAATCTGATCCAACTGTAAATAGCACACCAATCTGCCATAGCATAATGCACCAACAGATTGGAGTCTGTTACATGGAGTTAAAAATGCCCATTTTAACAAAGATGTTAATCTTTACTGACTGTATAGTAATTACCACATGAAATGTCATCTACCTACTCACCTGCCTTCAATGTGGTTAACAATAAGTGCATGAAACTTATAGGGAATTCTAAGTGAGAATTAAAGAACCCTTGAGGGATATCCATTGTCTTAAATATTCCCCAGTATTTAAACAAATCTGATCACAGCACAGATGGTGATAAGTATCAAATAATAGAAATTATTAAATCTAATCCAGTACCCTCTAGTAACACCTTTTATCGGAAAGAACTTTATTGGATTTACCAATTACATACTCTACAGCAGCTAGGGATTAACATCTCTGTTTAAATGGCAGTCCAGGTATTTTAAATTTAATTTATTACATATCCTTTAAACTCAGGCATTCTCACCCCAAAGTCAAATTATTGGAATTTTAAACTCTTTTGAGAAACACTTTTCTTTGTTTATTGGCCTTGCTTTTTATTGATTATATCATAACCAATATGTAATCCCTGCTATACAACATAATGGATTACCAATGTGTTTTTGTACAGCAGTCATTCGTATGATACAATAAAAAATATATACACTGCAGTCTTATGCTTAGCATTATAAAAACATTGGTTATCTACAATACAGAAAAAAGCATTTGTAATCTAAATAAAAATTCAAAAAAGTTTTCCAATATTTACTTTGTTTATAACCCTATTTAAAACATTTTTCTAAATTATGTTTTAATCACCATTTTGGCCATATCCCAAGAGATCATTCAAAACATGAATGATGCAATATTAGTTTTATCATTACAACTGTCACATGACCTAACTTGTAGCAATACTTGCTGCACAGCCAATGCCGGCATTTAAGGGGGTATATTAACTTCTCACTGACAAGAAAAGTGATTAACCGAACAAATGAATCAACAACAGTAGTTCTCTCTGAAGAGTTAAAATAGTAATGAGACCACTCAGGGACCAGGGGTGACTAGACCACCCATCAGATGGGAGGGAATGTCTCCACATCCATGCAGTAATTATCTTCCTGGGGTCTGTTATATGTTCTACTAATTTGACCTAACACAATAACACAGAGCAGATCTGACCTATATACAAAACAAATATGTCCATGTGGGACAAAAGTTTGTGGCCCCTGACAGTCTTATAAAAGCAGATTTTATTACACAAGCTTTACATTTGTGTACATTTTCAGTTGGCCTTTTTTACCTTTATTTTTTCTTCCAGTTGTTTTTGCTCCTCTAATGTCAGTCCAGGTTTGACAGACTCCAGTTGTGATACAATGTTTTCATCCTGTTCATTCACTGTTAATGCAACATCCTCTTCAGAGGTCTTCAATAATAACAGCCTAGGCAGAAAGAAATGTCACATTTTAAGACAAATTATGTTTAAGTGTAGTGGTGAAGAATTTGCTTCATAACTCCAAGGCCTCAAGTCTGATCCCAGTTCTAGCATAGACACAGTAAAAGGAAGTGATCATCTGTTTAAGTTTGGTGACATTTGGATATTTTTCTGGTTTCATCTATCTCAGCATTGCATATAATTATCCAACTCCAGAAAAACTTGGCTTTGAACACAAATGAAGTCCTAGCTAATAAGAAGTGAATTTTGCATATATGCCATATATTTATAACAATGTATATATTACAGACATAATAAAAGTAATTTAAAGGGCCCCAAGATGTTTATTATATATCTATTACTGTATTTACTAACAAAACCTGCAGAAAAAAACCCAAAGTAAATTAAACTTAAAGCAATAATTACAATAAAGTCACATTTTTTCTGAAAGTGCTTTACTTGAATTTTGAACTTACCCTGTCCATGATCTTCTCCAGGTTTTAAAGTATCTTCAAACATAAAAACCAACTCCCAACTACAATCAAGTCATCAAAAGTTTGTAGAAGTTATTAAAACAATGCACATGCTTGATTTTAGTATTATTAAATTTTTAAATACCAAACAAAAAAATTTGGGTTAGAAGTCTACTGACCTCTGTGTTCTAATATTTTTTGCATCTCAAAAATGAGTTGAGAATTAGATAAATGTAAACGTATACATGTTTTAGAGGCCAAGCTTATTATAAAGCTAACCCAAACCTCCCCAACTTTCAACTAAAAGTATATTTCTATAGTGGTCATCAGTAAGAAATTCATTTCCCCTGCCTTTAAAGATTATGTTTCTGCAATGAAAGACTGTAGCATCTTTAAAAGTTTACTATTAGACTATGATGTCAAAGCAGGGTTAGCATCTTTAAAACTTTACTATTAGACTATGTTAAAATGATGTCAAAGAAGGGTTAGCATCTTTAAAACTTTACTATTAGACTATGTTAAAATGATGTCAAAGCAGGTTTTGATGGAAGGTGCCTGTTGTCAATGAGGAAGAAAGCTAAGTTGCCTACTTGGTCTGTGAACGCAAGTATTCACTAGTCTTTTGCACACAATTACATCTCAGTTGTCTGATTTTTATTCCATGAACAAGTGTATTTACAGCACTGTTGCACCATGCATCTGAGATTGTATGTTTTCAAAAATTTCAGCCAAATTTCCATCAAATATTGACAAGTGCACTCCCTGTGAGTGATTTTTCACTATGTGTGTTCATATCCTTTTGGGAAAATTTCATAAATGGTAACATTTTAATACATAAATATACATATAACTAAGACCTAGTATATATTAAATTCCATGCTGGCATTAGAAATTGCCAAATTCACTACAAGCCAACTAAAATTGTCAGATGCCATTACTTACATACAAAATCAATATGACAAAACTGACCTCCAAAAATGCAACTGCCACATTTTGTACCACTATACTTCAAGTATTTGAAAGTATTTTCTATATCTTTCTGAAACTTTGTGTGTCTACCTGATGGAATGCTGCACTCCCTGCCATTTAGATCCCTGGTGCAATACTAAATACAGTCTGTCAGAAAACATACCATTCACTTTTAGATTAGTAATTTAGAAAATTTATAGTATCAAAGTACTAAGTACATCTATACTTACTTACAAGTCGACTAAACTGCGAACACAGACTGTGATCTGCCATCACTTAATGCACCTCTAGAACAGGGTCTATGCTGTATGTTCAACTATTAATCCTAACAAACCAAAGAACCAAACCTGCCAGTACAAACTGAACTGTGACAGATATGGGTTTGTGCTGTTAGCAGTTAGACTTGATATAAAATACAGTGGCCATGTTGTGTCTAAATTCCCAGTTGGTGATCTTATGGGCTCTGAACTCAAGGATGAAAAAATTCCCAGTTGGTGATCTTATGGGCACTGAACTCAAAAAGATGAAAAAATTCCCAGTTGGTGATCTTATGGGCACTGAACTCAAAAGGATGAAAAATTCCCAGTTGGTGATCTTATGGGCACCAAACTCAAAGGATGAAAAATTCCCAGTTGGTAATCTTATGGGCACTGAAATCAAAATATGAAAAAAAATCAAAGTTGGTAATGTTATGGGCATTGAACTCAAAGGATGAAAAAATTCCCAGTTGGTGATCTTATGGGCACTGAACTCAGAAGATGAAAAATTCCCAGTTGGTGATCTTATGGGCGCTGAACTCAAAGGATGAAAGAATTCCCAGTTGGTGATCTTATGGGCACTGAACTCAAAGGATGAAAAAATACCCAGTTGGTGATCTTATGAGCACTGAACTCAAAGGATGAAAAAATACCCAGTTGGTGATCTTATGGGCACTGAACTCAAAGGATGAAAAAATACCCAGTTGGTGATCTTATGGGCACTGAACTCAAAGGATGAAAAAATACCCAGTTGGTGATCTTATGGGCACTGAACTCAAAGGATGAAAAATTCCCAGTTGGTGATCTTATGGGCACTGAACTCAAAGGATGAAAAAATACCCAGTTGGTGATCTTATGGGCACTGAACTCAAAGGATGAAAGAATTCCCAGTTGGTGATCTTATGGGCACTGAACTCAAAAGGATGAAAAAATTCCCAGTTGGTGATCTTATGTGCACTGAACTAAAAAGGAAGAAAAAATTCCCAGTTGGTGATCTTATGAGCACTGAACTCAAAAGGATGACAAAATTCCCAGTTGGTGATCTTATGGGCACTGAACTCAAAGGATGAAAAAATACCCAGTTGGTGATCATATGGGCACTGAACTCAAAGGATGAAAAAATTCCCAGTTGGTGATCTTATGGGCACCGAACTCAAAGGATGAAAAAAATTCCCAGTTGGTGATCTTATGGGCACTGAACTCAAAAGATGAAAAAATTCCCAGTTGGTGATCTTATGGGCACTGAACTCAAAAAGATGAAAAAATTCCCAGTTTGTGATCTTATGAGTACTGAACTCAAAGGATAAAAAATACCCTGTTGGAGATCTTATGGGCACTGAACTCAAAGGATGAAAAAATACCCAGTTGGTGATCTTATGGGCACTGAACTCAAAGGATGAAAAAATACCCAGTTGGTGATCATATGGGCACTAACTCAAAAGGATGAAAAAATACCCAGTTGCTGATGTTATGGGCACTGAACTCAAAGGATGAAAAAATTCCCAGATGGTGATCTTATGGGCACTGAACTCAAAGGATGAAAAATTCCCAGTTGGTGATCTTATGGGCACTGAACTCAAAGGATGAAAAAATTCCCAGTTGGTGATCTTATGGGCACTGAACTCAAAGGATGAAAAATTCTCAGTTGGTGATCTTATGGGCACTGAACTCAAAGGAAGAAAAAATTCCCAGTTGGTGATTATATGGGCAATAACTCAAAAGGATGAAAAAATACCCAGTTTGTGATCTTATGGGCACTGAACTTAAAGAATGAACAAAATTCCCAGTTGGTGATCTTGTGGGCACGGAACTCAAAGGATGAAAAAATTCCCCATTTGGTGATGTTATGGGCACTGAACTCAAAGGATGAGAAAATTCCCAGTTGGTGATGTTATGGGCACTGAAATCAAAGGATGAAAACATACCCAGTTGTTGATCTTATGGGCACTGAACTCAAAGGATGAAAAAATACCCAGTTAGTGATCTTATGGGCACTGAACTCAAAGGATGAAAAAATTCCCAGTTGGTGATCTTATTGGCACTGAACTCAAAGGATGAAAAAAAAACCAGGTGGTGATGTTATGGGCACTGAATTCAAAGGATGAAAAAATTAGCAGTTGGTGATCTTATAGGCATTGAACTCAAAGGATGAAAAAATACCCAGTTGAAGATCTTATGGGCACTGAACTCAAAGGATGAAAAAATACCCAGTTGGTGATCTTATGGGCACTGAACTCAAAGGATGAAAAAATACCCAGTTGGTGATCTTATGGGCACTGAACTCAAAGGATGAAAAAATACCCAGTTGGTGATCTTATGGGCACTGAACTCAAAGGATGAAAAATTCCCAGTTGGTGATCTTACGGGCACCAAACTCAGAAGATGAAAATTTCCCAGTTGGTGATCTTATGGGCACTGAACTCAAAGGATGAAAGAATTCCCAGTTGGTGATCTTATGGGCACTGAACTCAAAGGATGAAAAAATACCCAGTTAGTGATCTTATGGGCACTGAACTCAAAGGATGAAAAAATACCCAATTGGTGATCTTATGGGCACTGAACTCAGAGGATGAAAAAATACCCAGTTGGTGATCTTATGGTCACTGAACTCAATGGATGAAAAAATACCCAGTTGGTGATCTTATGGGCACTGAACTCAAAGGATAAAAAAATTCCCAGTTGGTGATCATATGGGCACTAACTCAAAAGGATGACAAAATACCCAGTTGCTGATGTTATGGGCACTGAACTCAAAGGATGAAAAAATTCCCAGATGGTGATCTTATGGGCACTGAAATCAAAGGATGAAAAATTCCCAGTTGGTGATCTTATGGGCACTGAACTCAAAGGATGAAAAAATTAGCAGTTGGTGATTATGGGCACTGAATTCAAAGGATGAAAAAATTCCCAGTTGGTGATCATATGGGCACTAACTCAAAAGGATGACAAAATACCCAGTTGCTGATGTTATGGGCACTGAACTCAAAGGATGAAAAAATTCCCAGATGGTGATCTTATGGGCACTGAAATCAAAGGATGAAAAATTCCCAGTTGGTGATCTTATGGGCACTGAACTCAAAGGATGAAAAAATTAGCAGTTGGTGATTATGGGCACTGAATTCAAAGGATGAAAAAATTCCCAGTTGGTGATCATATGGGCACTAACTCAAAAGGATGAAAAAATACCCAGTTGGTGATCTTATGGGCACTGAACTTAAAGAATGAAAAAAATTCCCAGTTGGTGATCTTATGGGCACCGAACTCAAAGGATGAAAAAATTCCTATTTGGTGATGTTATGGGCACTGAACTCAAAGGATGAGAAAATTCCCAGTTGGTGATGTTATGGGCACTGAACTCAAAGGATGAAAACATACCCAGTTGTTGATCTTATGGGCACTGAACTCAAAGGATGAAAAAATACCCAGTTGGTGATCTTATGGGCACTGAACTGAAAGAATGAAAAAAATTCCCAGTTGGTGATCTTATGGGCACCGAACTCAAAGGATGAAAAAATACCCAGTTGGTGATCTTATGGGCACTGAACTAAAAGGATGAAAAAATACCCAGTTGGTGATCTTATGGGCACTGAATTCAAAGGATGAAAAAATTAGCAGTTGGTGATGTTATGGGCATTGAACTCAAAGGATGAAAAAATACCCAGTTGGTGATGTTATGGGCACTGAACTCAAAGGATGAAAAAATACCCAGTTAGTGATCTTATGGGCACTGAACTCAAAAGGATGAAAAATTCCCAGTTGATGATCTTATGGGCACTGAACTCAAAGGATGAAAACATTCACAGTTGGTGATCTTATGGGCACCGAACTCAAAGGATGAAAAAATACCCAGTTGGTGATCTTATGGGCACTGAACTCAAAGGATGAAAAAATACCCAGGTGGTGATGTTATGGGCACTGAACCCAAAGGATGAAAAAATACCCAGGTGGTGATGTTATGGGCACTAAATTTAAAGGATGAAAAAATTAGCAGTTGGTGATCTTATGGGCACTGAACTCAAAGGATGAAAAAATACCCAGTTGGTGATTTTATTTGCACTGAACTCAAAGGATCCAAAAATACTCAGAATAAAAAGATCTTTTGAACATCAAATTAACAAAGTACATTTAATAAGTGAAACCTGTTGAACTTTTTATACCAAATTTTCTAACTCTAATTAAAATATGAATATAAAAAGTTTAAGTGTTAGATTGTAATGAGAAAAGTTCTTCACTAAAAACAAACCACTTCGGGGGCCAATTGGTTAGAGTGTCTACCTCAGATGTGGGAGAAAATTGATTGGAACCCCAGCCAAGTCATATCGAAGATTTATAAAAATGGTACTAACAGCTGCCTTGCTAGGTGCTCAGCATTAAGAGCTAAGTGTTAGGATTGGTTGACCTGGTGTTAGGATAATGTAACTGGGTGGAACATAATGCTAGACATCTGTGGCCTGAAGCCCCAGTGCTACACATCACAATAAACTGCCACACTGAAGACATCGCAGCAATATGACTGAACATTGTCAAAGCTACGTTAAAAATCCAAATCACACACTTGACTAAACACTCAAACAGACCTTTTTCTCTCCGATTGAATGTCACGAAGCTCCTCCTGTAAATTGCTCTCTGTAGAATTAATTTCATGGCTAAGGTCTAATATCTTTGAGTTCATTTCCTCTTCAGAATTTTTAGATATCAAGAGCACTTTGTCCTTCTGTTCATGTATGTGATCTCTTTGTTTCATGATTTGTTCTTGGTTTGTTTCAAAGATCTGGGTAAGACTTGCAAGTTCTTTTTCTTTGTCATGCTTACTACAAGTCAAATTTTTAATTGAGTTCTCCTTAACCTCTATATTCATTTGCAATGTTTTTAGATCACTATTCCTGCAATCTTTAATTAGATTGGATTTTAAAAGTTTTATTTGAGCTAGTTCTTCTCCTTTATTATGCTCCCACAGATCCATGTCCTTTTCCACTCCATCCAAAACTTGTCTCTCTTCAGTTGCTAATTTCTCCTCTTCATCTTTCAAAAGACTGCTTGCTACAGAAAGCTCTTCTTTGATTGCTTCTATCTCAGCTCTACGTTCATCACTTAGTTTTGTATTTTTTAGCAGATTATCATATTCTTTTTCCTGATCACTCAAATCATGCCATGCCTCTTCAATATCCTTGTTCCTTACTGAAATGCTTTCAATTCTTTGCTTCCACGTTTCTTTCATTTCAGAGTCTAACACATCCAGTTTTTCCAACAACTGTTTTTCCTGAGACTCAATTTCTTGGAATGTTTCTTTAAAGTTTTCATTCACAGCCAGTTCCGAGTGAAATAAAATCTCAAATTCTCTCTGTAATTTATCCAGCTGTTCCTCTTCAACATGAATCAATTCTTCTTTCTGAGAAAAAATTAAGCAAAACTAAATGGTAATAAAAGTAAAAAACACCACATGCTTATGTCATCATAATATTTTCTTTAGATGATGTCTTTGTCTCGTAGATATCAAATAAGCATTGGAAACCAAAATCTGGCTTTAAAAATTTTTATGCAGGATTTAAAGAGATGTATACCATAACATTAACTAACTATCAGTCACAAACATACTCAGGTATGTATGCAGTGATTTTGAAAGCTGCAATGTTGTTTTCGCCAATAAGAAAAAAGTCTCAATATACCTTTTGAATATTTGCCTTGAAGTTGACTTTATTCTCATCCATCTCTGAGACAAGATTTCTAAGTTCAACTTCTGTGTCTCTCTGCTTTTCTTCCAGACAGGCCAAATCCTGAGCTGTTTGGGTCTTTTTATTCTCTTGATCGTTCCTCAAGCTTTGTATCTCCTGAAGCAGATTTAATAGTCATTGTCTTAATTAAATATACAGCCAAAGTTTACTGCAGTTACCTGCTGCATGAACATAGTACTGCAGATCTTGCAAAGTATGACCCATCTGACTGATGCAGCTGGCTATCTGATAGTTTGTAAAATGGCCTTTATTTTTCTTAATTCAGGAATGTTGTTTAGACTTCAAACATAATACAAACTGAAATAGAATTAGTACCTTTAATAGCATATTTACATATAAATGTATACATAATGGTAGTGCAAAATATTATACACACCTAACATATCCATTGGAGAAAACTGACAAAATTTGGCACCAGTGATATAGAGTGGTATACAGATCTAAAAAAATTACTTTTAGCAATGTTTCCTTGGTGGTTTTGGCAATCTGTATCAGCTGTGTCTCCCTCTTATCAAGTTTTTGTAACATCTCTTCTATTTCTTGGCCCTGTAGATATAAAACAAGCATCAATGATGTAGAAATCTGATGCCAAAATACCCCCCCCCAATGAGACTGATTCTTAAGATTCAAAATGAACCTCAAGAAAGTTTCTGCTAGGAAAAAGGGTTGTTTAAATGGGAAGAAATTAATACATTTCAGTATATATTGATAAATAAACTTACACCAGCACATTGTGACACCTGGATACATCATGACACTCAGGACTATTGGAATTCATTCAAAGCATTTTAAATTTTTTAACTAGTAATAGGACATTTAATTCACAATACTGCAAGTGTCTTGCGAATTCTCATTGTATATTGTAAAGAAATAAACTGTTGATTTTAATTAAAATTGTTACCTTCTCTTTCTTTTACATATATTAAGATCTAGAGTCATAACAGTCATATGAGAGGAACAACGTTATACGAAAAGTCAACAGCTGATTGAAATACCTGATTGCATATGTCTGAGGAAGTTGTTCAAAAGTACTAATTTTAGTAGTTATTACAATAGGGAAAATGAATTTTGCTGAAGGAGACAATGCTATCTTCTGAAAGTACAACAAAAAATGAGCTATAAAATATAAAAAAATGCAAAATAATCAGTTACTTTGTTTCACCACAATTTACCCCTTGAGTTGAAAGTGAAAATGACCAAGCAGAGCTAGCAGTCACTTGATAGATGCACATCTAAAGTAAGACTGGTAAGTTGTAAACTCTATAACCCAAAATAACAACCAACGATCATGCACCCAAATATAACCATTATAACCAGTGAGGAAAACTTGAGAAATTTGTTTTCTTTAAAATCAAACCCTGTGCAAAATACAAATTAAATTTTTCAAGTGAAAGCAATATCAAAAATAATATTAATTTTCTAACTTACCTTTGGTAAATTTCTTAGTGAACCTTTGGATTTTAGAGTCTGAAAAAGAAAATACATACTTAATGTACAAGCAATAAATACTAAACAAATGTTCCTATGTAATACAGTTCATAGTAGTAAATACAACTTTTCATTCCAAAAAACAAGGAGAAATAACAAGCAAATAAAAATGTTTACCAACTGAAATAATGATGCCAGCAGACTACTATCTCAACTTTCAAAGCATAAAATAAAAAGAATACAGCAGCCAGTGGTGGTATTAAATTACATATGTATGTACATGGTAATAAAACACTGCTTCTGTATGAGACCGCTATAAACAGTGTTGGTATTTAATTACATATGTATGTACATGGTAATAAAACACTGCTTCTGTATGAGACCACTACATCCAGTGTTGGTATTTAAGTACATATGTATGCACATGGTAATAAAACACTGCTTCTGTATGAGACCACTACATCCAGTGTTGGTATTTAAGTACATATGTATGTACATGGTAATAAAACACTGCTTCTGTATGAGACCGCTATAGCCAGTGTTGGTATTTAATTACATATGTATGTACATGGTAATAAAACACTGCTTCTGTATGAGACCACTACATCCAGTGTTGGTATTTAAGTACATATGTATGTACATGGTAATAAAACACTGCTTCTGTATGAGACCACTACATCCAGTGTTGGTATTTAAGTACATATGTATGTACATGGTAAAAAAACACTGCTTCTGTATGAGACCACTACATCCAGTGTTGGTATTTAAGTACATATGTATGTACATGGTAATAAAACACTGCTTCTGTATGAGACCACTATAGCCAGTGTTGGTATTTAATTACATATGTATGTACATGGTAATAAAACACTGCTTCTGTATGAGACCACTACATCCAGTGTTGGTATTTAAGTACATATGTATGTACATGGTAATAAAACACTGCTTCTGTATGAGACCACTACATCCAGTGTTGGTATTTAAGTACATATGTATGCACATGGTAATAAAACACTGCTTCTGTATGAGACCACTACATCCAGTGTTGGTATTTAAGTACATATGTATGTACATGGTAATAAAACACTGCTTCTGTATGAGACCGCTATAGCCAGTGTTGGTATTTAATTACATATGTATGTACATGGTAATAAAACACTGCTTCTGTATGAGACCACTACATCCAGTGTTGGTATTTAAGTACATATGTATGTACATGGTAATAAAACACTGCTTCTGTATGAGACCACTACATCCAGTGTTGGTATTTAAGTACATATGTATGTACATGGTAAAAAAACACTGCTTCTGTATGAGACCACTACATCCAGTGTTGGTATTTAAGTACATATGTATGTACATGGTAATAAAACACTGCTTCTGTATGAGACCACTATAGCCAGTGTTGGTATTTAATTACATATGTATGTACATGGTAATAAAACACTGCTTCTGTATGAGACCACTACATCCAGTGTTGGTATTTAAGTACATATGTATGTACATGGTAATAAAACACTGCTTCTGTATGAGACCACTACATCCAGTGTTGGTATTTAAGTACATATGTATGTACATGGTAATAAAACACTGCTTCTGTATGAGACCACTATAGCCAGTGTTGGTATTTAATTACATATGTATGTACATGGTAATAAAACACTGCTTCTGTATGAGACCGCTATAGCCAGTGTTGGTATTTAATTACATATGTATGTACATGGTAATAAAACACTGCTTCTGTATGAGACCACTACATCCAGTGTTGGTATTTAATTACATATGTATGTACATGGTAATAAAACACTGCTTCTGTATGAGACCACTACATCCAGTGTTGGTATTTAAGTACATATGTATGTACATGGTAATAAAACACTGCTTCTGTATGAGACCACTACATCCAGTGTTGGTATTTAATTACATATGTATGTACATGGTAATAAAACACTGCTTCTGTATGAGACCACTACATCCAGTGTTGGTATTTAAGTACATATGTATGTACATGGTAATAAAACACTGCTTCTGTATGAGACCACTACATCCAGTGTTGGTATTTAAGTACATATGTATGTACATGGTAATAAAACACTGCTTCTGTATGAGACCACTACATCCAGTGTTGGTATTTAAGTACATATGTATGTACATGGTAATAAAACACTGCTTCTGTATGAGACCACTACATCCAGTGTTGGTATTTAAGTACATATGTATGTACATGGTAATAAAACACTGCTTCTGTATGAGACCACTACATCCAGTGTTGGTATTTAATTACATATGTATGTACATGGTAATAAAACACTGCTTCTGTATGAGACCACTACATCCAGTGTTGGTATTTAAGTACATATGTATGTACATGGTAATAAAACACTGCTTCTGTATGAGACCACTACATCCAGTGTTGGTATTTAATTACATATGTATGTACATGGTAATAAAACACTGCTTCTGTATGAGACCACTACATCCAGTGTTGGTATTTAAGTACATATGTATGTACATGGTAATAAAACACTGCTTCTGTATGAGACCACTACATCCAGTGTTGGTATTTAAGTACATATGTATGTACATGGTAATAAAACACTGCTTCTGTATGAGACCACTACATCCAGTGTTGGTATTTAAGTACATATGTATGTACATGGTAATAAAACACTGCTTCTGTATGAGACCACTACATCCAGTGTTGGTATTTAAGTACATATGTATGTACATGGTAATAAAACACTGCTTCTGTATGAGACCACTACATCCAGTGTTGGTATTTAATTACATATGTATGTACATGGTAATAAAACACTGCTTCTGTATGAGACCACTACATCCAGTGTTGGTATTTAAGTACATATGTATGTACATGGTAATAAAACACTGCTTCTGTATGAGACCACTACATCCAGTGTTGGTATTTAAGTACATATGTATGTACATGGTAATAAAACACTGCTTCTGTATGAGACCACTACATCCAGTGTTGGTATTTAATTACATATGTATGTACATGGTAATAAAACACTGCTTCTGTATGAGACCACTACATCCAGTGTTGGTATTTAAGTACATATGTATGTACATGGTAATAAAACACTGCTTCTGTATGAGACCACTACATCCAGTGTTGGTATTTAAGTACATATGTATGTACATGGTAATAAAACACTGCTTCTGTATGAGACCACTACATCCAGTGTTGGTATTTAAGTACATATGTATGTACATGGTAATAAAACACTGCTTCTGTATGAGACCACTACATCCAGTGTTGGTATTTAAGTACATATGTATGTACATGGTAATAAAACACTGCTTCTGTATGAGACCACTACATCCAGTGTTGGTATTTAAGTACATATGTATGTACATGGTAATAAAACACTGCTTCTGTATGAGACCACTACATCCAGTGTTGGTATTTAAGTACATATGTATGTACATGGTAATAAAACACTGCTTCTGTATGAGACCACTACATCCAGTGTTGGTATTTAAGTACATATGTATGTACATGGTAATAAAACACTGCTTCTGTATGAGACCACTACATCCAGTGTTGGTATTTAAGTACATATGTATGTACATGGTAATAAAACACTGCTTCTGTATGAGACCACTACATCCAGTGTTGGTATTTAAGTACATATGTATGTACATGGTAATAAAACACTGCTTCTGTATGAGACCACTACATCCAGTGTTGGTATTTAAGTACATATGTATGTACATGGTAATAAAACACTGCTTCTGTATGAGACCACTACATCCAGTGTTGGTATTTAAGTACATATGTATGTACATGGTAATAAAACACTGCTTCTGTATGAGACCACTACATCCAGTGTTGGTATTTAAGTACATATGTATGTACATGGTAATAAAACACTGCTTCTGTATGAGACCACTACATCCAGTGTTGGTATTTAAGTACATATGTATGTACATGGTAATAAAACACTGCTTCTGTATGAGACCACTACATCCAGTGTTGGTATTTAAGTACATATGTATGTACATGGTAATAAAACACTGCTTCTGTATGAGACCACTACATCCAGTGTTGGTATTTAAGTACATATGTATGTACATGGTAATAAAACACTGCTTCTGTATGAGAATGCTAAAGCAGCATCCATATTCTAACAATCATCATTAATATCACCATTTTTACCATTCTTTTAGCATCATCATTCTCAATGTCAGCATGTTTATCACCACCACCAGCAACACATCATCATCCACCACCTCCTATTCCTCATCTCAGACACAAGTAACAATACCTTCTTATATTCTTCACTGATCTTCCACAGTTCTTGTTCAGCTAGTTCAAGCTGGCGATGCTTCTTTTCCAATTCAATCTCCATGGCAACCTGTCGATTGATCCTCTCATCATCTTCCTCATGATACTTCCTTTCCATCTCCTTCATTTGTTGTCTATAAGAAAACAAGAAAAAACAATATAGAAAGCAATGGATCTGGCATACTATAGTAAGGCAATCATGGTTATTGCTGACCTGTATATCTAATCATTAAAATAATAAATAATATTAAATGCCACCATATTATCAAGGATACTAGATTATGAATAGGTGGTTTTGAAAAAGTATTTTTCTCAACAAAAATCTTTTTATTTCAGATATATGCTCTATAATTTCTTTCTTTTTTCAAAGCAATTTTCATCTCCTCCATGCTGCCATCTCTTGCATCACTTTATCATTATCAGTATTTTTGTATTTTTGTTTATAAAGCATGAATACTATATTCTGTTATCTATATTTTAGTGTTTTTCTTTATGGAAATGATAAAAACTAAGCTGTTATCAACCAGCTGTTTTTCTGCAAACATAATGGATTTACATACTGAATTTCTTCCCATTTTTCATGTTCCTCTCTGTGAGATTTATCCACATCCACACTGAAAAGAAACAATAATTTACAAAGGAAAGCTAATGCTCTGTAGCAAAAATTATTATGACACCATATAGCCTGAACATGTACAAAAAATCAGGATGGTTTACTCAAACAACTCAATTTTTAATTTCTTTCCAAAACTGTAAACCTTATTGAATAACATTTTATAGATAATATAAAATAAATCGAGCATTACTCAGCAACTCCTTTTTGCATGTACAGTTAAACACTGATGATCTTTATCTATAAAAAGACTGGATAATGTTTTATAATTGAATCTTATTTCAATAAAAGACAGCTTTTTCATGTGACTTAAAAGTTACGATGATAAGTATATTTGACAGTTTGGTCAACAATTTTTTTAAAGTATTGTCCTAGTGACACAGTTGTAACATATTGTCATAAACTGTGAATAGTGATGTTCTTCCCTGCTAGACAGTATCTAGCAGTCATAAAGCATGTGTCAGTAGCCAATGCAATTTTTCCCTAACCTATTTATAGCATCACTGAAGGAGGTGTCAAATAGCATGACATCTTCTGAAAATGCCTACTACCAGTTTTATTTGTTGTGCCTAGGAGTATTAAAAACCCCATTCCATTTATGCATATGTACATGTGTGTGCAATGAATTATATTTTCTCTCAATTTTGCATGATCTCTCTGTCTAAAAGAATGAACTAATTTAAATGCAGTTTTTGACACATGCAGCATCTGTAAATATTTAAAACTTAAAAGTTTTTATGATTGTTAACATAATTCTCTCTCTTTGACTTAAACAAAACATGGTTCCCAAAACTTATAATCTATACACCAACATTGTAATGTAGTTGCCCTTCCAGATCTTAAATACGATGTTAATTGTTCTAAAATTTAATATTAAAAGTAGTTTTATCAATGTCAAATCATTCCTGATCACTTTGTAAGATGCACTTTAGTTCTCATCAAAAAATTTTCTAAGCAAATTACTCTCAACTGGCTTTTACAATGGCAAACTCACACTAAATTTGGTTAAGAAAAGCAGACATTTTGTCTAACCAGCGTAAAGACTATTTCAAACTGTTTCCAATACATGGTGCTTTCACAGAGACATCAAAGTTATACAGCCAAACTAGTTTAAAACGGATCATGTCTCTTGGTTGGCTTCATTTAAAAATGTCAAAATACATTAACATCTATTGTCATATGTAATTTTTCAGGGCATTTAAAGAACGCTCACCCAAGGAATACTGTGTGTATAGTCACCATTTAAAGAATGATCTTCCAAGGGATACTGTGTGTATAGTCACCATTTAAAGAATGATCTCCCAAGGAATACTGTGTGTATAGTCACCATTTAAAGAATGATCTTCCAAGGAATACTGTGTGTATAGTCACCATTTAAAGAATGATCTTCCAAGGAAAACTGTGTGTATAGTCACCATTTAAAGAATGATCTTCCAAGGAATACTGTGTGTATAGTCACCATTTAAAGAATGATCTTCCAAGGAATACTGTGTGTATAGTCACCATTTAAAGAATGATCTTCCAAGGAATACTGTGTGTATAGTCACCATTTAAAGAATGATCTTCCAAGGAATACTGTGTGTATAGTCACCATTTAAAGAATGATCTTCCAAGGAATACTGTGTGTATAGTCACCATTTAAAGAATGATCTTCCAAGGAATACTGTGTGTATAGTCACCATTTAAAGAATGATCTCCCAAGGAATACTGTGTGTATAGTCACCATTTAAAGAATGATCTTCCAAGGAATACTGTGTGTATAGTCACCATTTAAAGAATTTTCTTCCAAGGAATACTGTGTGTGTAGTTACCATTTAAAGAATGATCTTCCAAGGAATACTGTTTGTATAGTCACCATTTAAAGAATGATCTTCCAAGGAATACTGTGTGTATAGTCACCATTTAAAGAATGATCTTCCAAGGAATACTGTGTGTATAGTCGCCATTTAAAGAATGATCTTCCAAGGGATACTGTGTGTATAGTCACCATTTAAAGAATGATCTTCCAAGGAATACTGTGTGTATAGTCACCATTTAAAGAATGATCTTCCAAGGAATATTGTGTGTATAGTCACCATTTAAAGAATGATCTTCCAAGTAATACTGTGTGTATAGTCACCATTTAAAGAATGATCTTCCAAGGAATACTGTGTGTATAGTCACCATTTAAAGAATGATCTTCCAAGGAATACTGTGTGTATAGTCACCATTTAAAGAATGATCTTCCAAGGAAAACTGTGTGTATAGTCACCATTTAAAGAATGATCTTCCAAGGAATACTGTGTGTATAGTCACCATTTAAAGAATGATCTTCCAAGGAATACTGTGTGTATAGTCACCATTTAAAGAATGATCTTCCAAGGAATACTGTGTGTATAGTCGCCATTTAAAAAATGATCTTCCAAGGAATACTGTGTCTATAGTCACCATTTAAAGATTGTTACACATAATACCTTTAGATGAAATAGCTGGTATTGAGTGCCTGCAAGACATATATGAATTGTCCCTCAGACAGAAACAGACATGTCAAGTTCATAGGCATGTTCAAAAGATCATGTGCTATAAACATCAATGGCAGTGGTGCTATAAATAGGTTATGTGAAGATAGCATTGGCTTCTGGTACATAATGTGTAACTGTTAGTTTCCAGCTATTAGGGAAGAATATTGACCACAATTCATGACAGTATGGACTTTATATAAAGTTTTGAGTGATTAGGTAAAATTTACACATCAATAACTATCCAACTATGGTCATTTAATCCTTACAATTCCAATTTTCTTCTTTCTAACATCAGATCAGCAGATCTAATCAACAAAACATTCACTTTTATGCTCCTTGAAGTTTTTCTTTCATTAGCCTCTTAATTGTGATAGAATACACAGGCTTATCTTCGCCAACATTCATAGATTCTTTATACAGTGATGAATTAGTAACAGATGTTTAGACACATCAGTGAAGAATTAGTAACAGATTTTAGTTAGATCAGTGATGAATTAGTAACAGATGTTTAGACACATCAGTGAAGAATTAGTAACAGATTTTAGTTAGATCAGTGATGAATTAGTAACAGATGTTTAGACACATCAGTGAAGAATTAGTAACAGATTTTAGTTAGATCAGTGATGAATTAGTAACAGATATAAAATTAGATCATTAATGAATTAGTAACAGATGTAAAGTTTGATCAGTGATGAATTAATAACAAATGTAAAGTTGGATCAGTGATGAATTAGTAACATATTTAGTTAGATCAGTGATGAATTTGTAACAAGTGCTTTAAGTGATAAGTAATGAATCAATAACATATTTAGACAGATCAGTGATGAATTAGTAATAGATCTGTAGTGTGACAGATCAATGATGAATTAGTAACAGCTGCCTAGTTAAACAGATCAGTGATGAATTAGTAACAGATGCTTGGTTGGACAGATCAGTGCTGAATTGGTAACAGATGCTTGGTTGGACAGATCAATGATGGATTGGAGACAGCTGTTAGATAGATCTGTGCTAAATTGGTAACAGATTTTGTTGCAAAAATCTCAGTGGTGAATTGGTGACAGATGTGGTTACAAATCTGTGTTGAAATGGCAGTAGATGCTTAGTTAAATCAGTAACAGATGCCTAGTCAGACAGATCAGTGATGAATTAGTATCAGATGCTTAGTTAAATATGTTAAGAATTTGTAACAGATGCTTAGACAGATCAGTGATGAATTTGTGACAGATGCGTAGTTAGACAAATCAGATGATTTAGTAAAGTGATGTATTAATAACAGATGATGAATTTGTAACATTCTTAGATCAGCGATGTATTGCTTAACAGATGCTTGGTTCGACAGATCAGTGATGAATTAGCAACAGATGCTTAGTTAGACAGATTGGCAATGAATTAGTAACAAATGCTTAGATCAGTGATGAATTTGAGACAGATGCTTAGATCAGTGATGAATTAATAACATGTTTAGACATGTCAGTGAAGAATTAGTAACAGATTTAGTTAGATCAGTGATGAATTAGTAACAGATGTAAAATTAGATCAGAGATGAATTAGTAATATTTAGTTAGATCAGTGATAAATTTGTAACAGATGCTTAGAATGATCAGTGATGAATTAGTAACAGACTTAGACTGATCAGTGATGAATTAGAAACAGATCTTTAGACTTATAAGTGATGAATTAGTAACAGATGCTTGGTTAAACAGATCAGTAATGAATTAGTAATATATCTTTAGTTAGACAACAGATCAATAATGAATTTGCAACAGATACATGGTTAGAGAGATCAGTGATGAATTAGTAACAGATGCTTGGTTGGACTGATCAGCAATGATTTAGTAACAGTTCTTTAGTTAGATCAGTGTTTCAACACATTAGTGAAGAATTAGTATCAGATCTTTAGTTAGATCATTGATGAATTAGTAACAAACCTTTAGCTAGATCGATGATGAATTAGTTAACAGATGACTAGTTGGTCAAATCTGTGATGAATTGGCAACATATTCTTAAAGAGATCAATGATGAATTGGTAACAAATGTCTAGTTGGACAGATCAGTGATGAATTAGTAACTGATGCTTTGTTAGATGGATCAGTGATGAATTTTTAACAGATGCTTTGTTAGACAGATCAGTGATGAATTAATGACAGATATTTAGCTAGATCAGTGATGATTTAGTAACATATGCTTAGTTAAATCAGTAATGAATTAGTAACAAATGCTAAGATAAGTGATAAATTAGTAACAGATGCTTTGAACAGTGATGAATTAGTAACAGATACCTAGTTGGACAGATCAATGATGCATTTGTGACAGATGCTTAGTTGGACAGATCGATGATGAATTTGTGACAGATGCTTAGTTAGATCAATGATGAATTAGTAACAGATGCATAGTTAAATAAGTAATGAATTAATAACATATGTTAAGATCAGTGATAAATTAGTAACAGATGCTTTAATCAATGATGAATTAGTAATAGATACCTAGTTGGACAGTTCAGTGATGAATTGGTAACTGATTCTTAGCCAGATCGGTGATGAATTGCTAACAGATGTATACTTAGACAGATCAGTGATGAATTAGTAACAGATACTTTGTTAGATCAGTGATGAATAACTAACAGATGCTTAGATGAGTTATGAATTATTAGCAGATGCTTAGTTAGATCAGTGATGAATTAGTAACAGATGCTTGGTTAAATTAGTAATGAATTAATAATAGATGCTAAGATCAGTGATAAATTAGTAACATATGCTTTGATCAATGATGAATTAGTAACAGATGCTAAGATCAGTGATAAATTAGTAACAGATGCTAAGATCAGTGATAAATTAGTATCAGATGCCTAGCTGGACAGATCAGTGATGAATTGGTAACAGATGCTTAGTTAGACAGATCAGTGATGAATTAGTGATATACACTTAGTATATACACTTAGACAAATCAGTGATGAATTAGTAACTGATGCTTAGCTAGGTAAGTGATGAATTAGTAACTGATGCTTAGTTTGACAGATCAGTGATTTATTAGCAAAAGATGTGCATTTTTTACGTGATGGATTAGTTACATACTGATGGTTAGACCGATCATGATGGCACTGTAACAGGTATGACTGAATACTGATTTATTTGAAATATAGTTTTTAAAGTACCATAATCATAAATGCAACTACTTACCCTCCAGCCCAGGAAATGTTCTCTGAAGACTTGTACAAATCTGTCATTGAATGACTGAGGAGAGAAGTTCTGGACAATCCTAAACTGGTCTGAAAGAATATAGGAACTGCTGTATTTATCAAATACATAAACAACGGTTAATTATTCTTCATTTTTTATTCCACTGTCTTCATTTTCAACATCATACTCAATCAGACCACCAACAAATGAAAGTAGCTATTATTAATTTTAATGGAGTTTTTTTGGCAACATAATTGCTCTGAATCAAAATGAGGTAAATGATCAGTGGCAATCATTTGTACAAACTTTTGTGCCAGTGCATCTTTAGTTCATTCTAAAAATATAAAACTGGTAACATATTCCAAAAGTTCTCAAAAAATTAAAAAAATATAAACACTGATCAACAAAAAATAAGCAGGCTAATAAGCTGTACCATTCAAACTCACACATATGACGACTCAAACTGAAAACTATGCAGAAACAGATCTGCCATTGCATAACATGCTACAGATTTGTGTTGGCAGAGTTACTAGGAGTAATCAGAAGAACAAACAACAATGATCTAAATATGCATTATACTTTGGCAGATCTAGTAATCTGTTGTTTCAGTCTGACTCAACTAAACAAGTAAACATGGTAAACAAATCAGATTTTACTTGCAGATGATGTTAATGGGAGAAACTAATTTCTTCTACTAAAACCCATTTCTTCATGAGTACTTACCCAATCATAATTCTTAGGAAAACTAGTACTATCTCACAATATCCAGCACTCCCAGATAAAACTTATAGCTTAAAAAAAAAGAGCTAGAAGTTATCTGCCCACCTTGTTGGCAATTGGGCAGTTCATAATCTCCCTTTGATGTGGAGATTCGCTCAAAACCCAAGAATATCTCTGTTACTACTGGGCCATAAAGCATGCTCTCTTCAGGTTTGTAACTGCAGGGAAGGTGGGAAGGGTATGTATAATATGATTGGGTAAGTATTTGCAAAACAAAACTAACTTTAAATACTTTACCCAATCAAAATACCTTAGGAGAATAGGTAGGAAGTAAAGAGTTACATCTCTTACCCAGAAGATACATCTCCAAGCCCCTAAGGTATAACAGCTTTTATGTAAACTCAACTGGAGAAGACTCCATCTGTTGGGGAGTGGCTTCAAACGGGGAAAATTTTCCCTCCCACAAATGCATCAGACATCATGAAGCCACATCTTATCAAGCTGTCAAATAACCTGGAACGATGACCTGTTGTACCACAGCTATAGGTCCCACCAGAAAATGTATGAAAGATGTCAGGTAAAATCTGGAGAATATGGACTAATCACATGGCATGGACAATATCAGAGAATAATTTGCCTAGAAGTGATGCTTATGGCAACTGCTCCAACCTCATTTTCTAAAATGTGTAACAAATTCAGCCTAGTTGTAGTATTTCTCAACAAGCAGAGCAAAAAAAAAAAAACCAACACTTAATCCAGGACAAACGTAACTGTGATCTTATATCATCTGGTCCCTATTTAAGGGGTAACAATAAGAGTGATCTCCCTCAATGCAATGGCAGTCTTTTCAAAGTACCACTTCAAGGCTAGATCCAGTAGGTAGCCAAGAGTGGATGTGTCCAGAGTAGACATTAATTTAAGTACAAATATCTGGTTACTTATTGCTGGAAACATGTTCTTGGTAAAGAAAGAAGGAACTATCATTTTTATTTGCCTTTGAAAAAGACTCATTAAGAGTCGAAAGCGCTCAGGCTAGTTAGTTACTAGTTTGAGACTGTTCGTCGTCAGTTTATTGCATTTATATATAAAAGAGTAATTTAACACATTTCATTTTTGAACCTAAAACTTAACTTTGCAATGAATTAAAAATTTTCTTTAGTAGTAAATGCATCACCTGCTTGTTTGTGAACAGTATTTGGGAGCATTTGGGTGTATTTGAGTAAATCATGTCATCCAGTTAGGAGCTTGATATTCCACCTGATGCAAACAGGTCCACCAATGGTCAGTAACATCAGTGCATATGTGAGTGAAAACCAAATCCTATTACATTTAGATACTGAGGAACATGACAAATTTTGGTGTTTTATTGTTCCTGACACCACTCCAGAAAGTCCCAAATTATTATGCAGAGGCAGACCTGCCAACCCTCTTTAAGGCAGTTGTTTTAAAATAATGACCAGTTTTCAGTAAGGTATAACAAAATAAATAACTGCTATTGTAAAGCTGGAAAACATAATTAAAAATTTGACATAGTGACAATAAGCATTACATTCAACTGAAAAGTTTGTAAAGTACATGCAGACTTTATTTATTATTGGGGTACAGTTGAACTTAAGTTCCAAATATTATGCAACTCAATGGCTTGTTGTTGTCTCTCAACTTGATCTAATTCTTGAAATTCTTTTTTCCATTTCAGATGATGGCAATCATATCTTCCACATTGAGACACACAACAAACTGGCATGTAATGTCCAATAAATGTATGTGTCCTTTCCAGCTTTTATTCACAAGAATCTGAATTCTCCTTATTATTCTTATGTGCTGATTATTAACACTTAATCAAAACTTTACTTTTCCTTTCATCTTAAACATGCATCGCTTTCTTATGCCATTTTAAAAAATTATTTAATCAACAGTTTGATCATGCAGATGCTTTGCATGAACAAATAGGTGCAATTTAAAGCATCTGGGTTGCTGCTGTAAAGTTAGTCTGGTTGTCTGACTAGTTTACTAATTCTAATATGAAACTCAAATCCAAATCAAATGCAAATGGACCAAACATCCAGATTTTTCATGAAACAATAAGATTTCCATAGTTTCTGGTTCTATGTCGTTAATTCCATATTTTAAGAGTAATTTTCATAAGACTTACAGAAAAATCATATGGGTTGGCAGGTTGCAGAGGTCTGGATATTTGAATATTTCATGCCATTTGAGGATAAGTCACCACAACAAAGTTGTTCGATTAAATGAGGACTCACTTTCCAGTTGAAAATTCCTGACACCAGTGAAATCTTCCACAATAGCCTTCATCTAAAGGATGTAGCTGCCAGTCCTAGAGACCACATTCCACTGACTTCTGTAGTAGTAGATAGTAGTAAATATGCCCCCAGCCTTCTGTACCTGCATCTGTACAGACTGAATTCTTGTCTGTTGTACTTTCAGATGTATACCCACTCTGAGCCAAGTCACTCCAAATCTGAAGATGGTTCTTCATATTTGTGTAAATGGGACAGGTTGATCCAGTGGGCAAACTTTTGGCCTCAAAGAGAATCATCTGTAATGGGCACATACATATAAAGGCGACCTAGGAAAATGAGGTCCACTGCCATGTTGAGCAAACCTAGAAGCAATGGAATTCCCACGCTGAGAGAGATTTCCATGATAGTTAATAAAGCCATTGTAGTCTTATTATCAAAGCCTGTTCCTGAGGGAGATGTATTCTTTTTACCCGTGTGTTGATTTCCATACCTAAAATGAACAAATTTTTGAGATGGTATGAGGTTGGATTTATCTTTGTTGATAAGGCAATCCAGATCTGTAAGCTGTATTACAAAGGATATCATAGTCTTTTAATAAATAACTTTGTTTTTGCAGGATGTCATCCAGGTAACTTGATGCTGCCACCTTGAAGATGGTCTGGACATAAGCCATAACATGGAGCATTAGATTAGTGAAAACCCAGAGAATAATACTGACTCCATATCGATAAATGATATCATTGTAGTTAAAATTCACGAACCTCCTGGAAGCTTTGTGAATAGGAACATGAAGTATGCATCTTTTAAGTCCACACTGATTGTGATGTCTCCCTCTTGAATAGCATTCAAAGTGCACTGTTGTGTTTCCATTGAGAACCAAAGAGTGTGAATTAATTGATTGAGGGTGCTTAAGTCAATGACAGGTCACAAAGTGCCAATGCCTTTGGGACCAAGAAAAGTCTGGAATATAATCCCAGAGAATTTATATTTTGAATGATTTCTACTACCCTTTTCTGAAGGAGGTCATTTACTGGCTTTAAATGGATCTGTTGGAATGTATGTAGCTTATGGGCCTCTGGACAGAGGAAATATTTTGAAAGTGTAGTCAAGTCCCTCCAAAATCAGGTCCAGTGATCATCATGGCAAATCTTGTCCCATTTGGCAGCAAGAAACTGAAGCCGTTCACTAATGGGGATCTGTGAGTTGTGATGTGATCATGATATTTTACATAGCTTTAACAATTTTTCAGTCATATTGCTATGATGTCTGCAGTGTGAGAGTTTATAGTGATGTCTAGCACTGGGGCATCATGCTGATGATATATTGCATGATGTCCCACCCAGTCACATTATCCTGACACCAAGATGGATAGTCCTAACACTAACCTCTTAATGCTGAGCATCAAGCGAGGCAGCTGTTAGTACTATTTTTGTAAGTCTTTGGTATGACTCGATGGGTGATCGAACCCACAACCTCTCGCTTTTAAGGCAGACGCTCTAACTACTAGGCCACAGGAATGGTAGGATCCATGATAAGGGCAGTGCACAGACAAGATCATTTTTGGAGAGATTGAGGCAGTTGTGTAGAGAAACTTTTGGAAGACATTGCTAGGCAGAAAAACTAATGGAAGCTCTGAAGGCCGAGTCCTCCCATGACATCTTCCCGTCACATAGTGAAATCAAGAAATGAAGGAGGAACCAAAGAGCAAGCATTGTTATCTCTGCTTGCATGAGGTGAGGCTGACATCTCTTGAGCTGCCTTAAATGGAGCTGGCAAAGAATTCTGCCTCTGACAAAACATGTGGAGTGCCCTGAAGTAGAAGCAGTGATTTCTAATCAGTCACTGATTAAAAAGTCCCTTCTACCAACCATGGGGTGAGAGAAATGAGATGTGGCATCTGTCAGAAGTTGAGCTTCTAAAAGTAAAGCATCATAAATTGAGGTTCCTTTGAGACCATATTTGGGTTAGACTGGTCTCCATAATTGTCTGTATACAGATTAATTTCATTGTTTACAAGTCTTTATCCCTGCAGATCCCTTGTAGCAGGCCTAGGCCAGTTGAAACAGAAAGAGGCCATATTTGTTAGGAGGATGATATTTGAGTCATAATGTTGAGGCTGGTTACAGGATGTTTGCTCTGTGTGACTGGTCCATGTATCAGTCGAGCAAAATGATACTTTGTTTTGTTAATATGCTTGCTGCTCATCAAAAGCTGAAGGGTGGAACCCTGAGGTACCAAGGGTTAAAGGTATAGCCAGGAATGAGGGGTCCTGTGGTGGTTACATAGGTACCAAGGCTGTCTTTAATAGTGCAGATTTCTGGCATTTTGCAGCAGGCGAACCCTTTGATTGATTTATCTCCCTTATCTGCCAAAAATTCCCACAGGTGGCGCTCACAAGTTATTATGTACTTTTGAGAGAGTGATGTATGTAAGGTGAAGTTGTTTGTATTTTAAACATGCATAGTGGAGAGAATGTTGGCATACCTGTATACTACTTTCATGTAGTGTGGCTGAAATTTCTTTGGATATTGTACTTTTGGAAATTTTAAATGATCTTAAAACACTGCTAACTAAAATGACTGCTCCCTTGTGTTCCAAAAATCAACCTGAATTTGTCTAAAGTACACTATTCTTGGCAGCTATTAAAATATGGAAAATGAATTTTGTCAAACTAGGCAATACCAGCTTCTAAAAGTGCAATGAATGAATTACCAAATACATAAAATGTGAAAAAAGTTACCAGCTCTATTTTTTACAATTTACCTCTGAAGTTCAAAAAGTGAAAATGAGCAAGTAGAGCTAGCACTTTTTTGAAAGGTGCACATCTGGAGTAAGGCCAACCTGTATACTCTCTAACCCATATTTCACCCATCAATCATACATCAAAATAATGGGAATTAAAGGTTCTTTGAACAATACTTAAGATATACAAAGTCTCTTTTAAATAGCCAGTATAACTAGTCAGGAAACCAAATGAAACTCTTTTTCTTTAAAATTCTAACCCTATGCTAAATACGAAACTGTAGAGTGCCACCAGTGAGAACATGTCAGCATGTAGACCTATAGTGTCTTCATCCTTAGTAATGCAATTCTAGCACTTTGCCATTTATCTAATCTGTAAGACAAAAAGATAATAAATGTTATTGAGCACAAAGACAGTGAACAACTATGCCTTATAGCACTACCTAGAAAAGAGCAGTCTAATCTATGCAATCAATGAAGCCTTATTCCATACACTAAATGTATTAGTAAACATACCTGTAAGTAGACAGTCATTGTGGAATTAAACACATATTGAGTTTTCTATAAATCTAAGGGACTTGCACCTGGCTAAAATTGGAAAGCCAAAACTCTGTTGAGATAAAAAAAAACTTGTTCAAATATACATGGAGTATACTTTCCTTGTGAAGAGAGAACTCCTCCACCTTGTTCCAGCTTGGCTTTATGGCTCTTGCAAGGTCTCTTATGTTGAGTGCATATTTCTGTCACCAGTACCTATATCATGTGGAGATCACTCTGCCTGACCTGCACATAGGTGGGAAGATAACATAGCTCATTTCACTACAAGTTTTATCTGGGAGGGCTGGATTTGCAAGGTAGTAATAGTTCTCCTATGGTATTATGCTTGGGTAATGTATTTAAAGAAGAAATAAGGTGTATCAAGGCAACATTTATTCAGTGGTTCACTGGATACTTTATTTGATGAAGAAATGTCAACACTGCAATCCACATATTTAAATACTAAATACAAAAAAATGAGGAAATGTGGATCCCCTTTAGGACCTCATGTTAAGAAATGAGGATACTCTCTCTTATCCAATGCACATCCATTTAAAAAGCAATACAAATATCAGTTGTGGAGAAACCATGAAAACTGCCTCCCCCCCTGAAACACAGTTATCAAAGTAGTTTACCTAAGTAAAACATATAAATAAACATAGATGGTAATACTATCAATGTATTCTAGGTTTTCTCACATCCCCTATCAGCATGGACATATTTTCTAGGCAGATAACACATGCAGAAAATCATATTTTACCTCACTGGACTTCCTACCCTACATGATGTCATCCAGTTTGAATGGTGCTAAACGTATTTGTTGTTATGCATTTTCCTAATCTGCATATTGCTATCCATTCTGAATGGCACAAAACTTACTTGTTTTTGTGCAATTTTCCTACCCTACATGATTAATTTCATTTTGAATGGCACTAAACTTATTTGTTGTTATTCTGATTTTCTATCCTGCATGATGTAACCCATTTGAATGGCACTAAATGTATTTGTTGTTATGCTATCATAAAGTATAACAATTCATATTTTTTTTATGAATATTTAATTTCAGAATTTAAGTTATCTGGCTGTGTTTCATCCATAATAATGAGTATAAAATGAAATAATATTTGGCGATAACCAAACTTCTATATCTAAAAATGTTCAGCTGAGACTTTATTCTTTATAACCTTACCCCCTCATTCCTCACGGTCATGGTACAATTGATTTCCTCATACTTTTTAACAGTGGCACTTAAATTTACAATCTAACTGCACTGAAGAAATCAGTAATGGAAAAATTTAAATTTATTTTGTCCTAACAACAGAACAGACTTACATCACATTAAGTAACAAGCATGGCAACAAATAAACAAGGTGAAATTCAAATAATTTTATAGCAAACCTTTATAGTAAATAACTCAATATGCTTTAATAAATGTTCAACAAACACATAATTATGCTAAAAAAAATGAAATATATGCAGAAAGAACACTGTAATAACCTTTTCTTCAGTTTCTGAAAATCAAAGAAAAATAATACAACATATAACTAGATACAAATAAATAAAAATTTATTATCTTCATCTCCATGTATGTTTTGTGATTATCAGAAGTACATCACTCTTGTACACCAAACTGCTGCTGGTATGGCTGAAAGCACTCTGGGACACGTATATCATTCCTGTACCGAAAACTGCTGATGTTATGACTGAAAGCACTCTGGGACATGTGTATATCATTCAGCTGCTGGTTAAACACTTATAAAACACTGAGGCACAGGCATACCTCATTACCGTATACAAGCTGCTGGTAAATTGCCCAACCACAGTACCATATTCACAAGTAAACTGGAAAATGCACAAGTAAACTGGAAAATGCACAAAGCCAGATCTGCCATCGAATACTGTGTCAGCAAATCTGGATCTGTGTACTTTCTAAAGAGTAATCAGTAAAACATAGAACAAATGACACAGTCCAGGATCTGTTGGTGCATTATGCTATGGCAGACCAGGATCTGTTGGTGCATTATGCTATGGCAGACCAGGATCTGTTGGTGCATTATGCTTTGGCAGACCAGGATCTGTTGGTGCATTATGCTATGGCAGACCAGGATCTGTTGGTGCATTATACTATGGCAGACCAGGATCTGTTGGTGCATTATGCTATGGCAAACCAGGATCTTTGCTGTTTGCAGACTGAATCGACTTATAAGTATAAACAGTACCTGAAATTTCCAATACTCAGGACTTAACCAAAATTTGTAATGAACAGATGGAAGGATCAAGGTAACACCAAATGAACTTACAACTGTTGTGGTGAGGCATAAAACATCCAAAGGAGTCTGTAGAAAGTTAAGAACATATTTTACTCTCTTGAGTCTGTAGAAATAGATCATATCTTACTCTCTTGAATCCTTTCTTCATTTTTGCAGCCTCAGCTGGATGGTTAAAGCGAAACTTGCTCATTTGTCCCAGCACTATAACATCGCCTTAAAAAACACAGCAATGTATATAATTAATCAAATTTATTAAAATAATGTATACTGGAAAAATCTTGCATGGTTTAAACCTTACCATTTTTGCTTTCTGACAACAATTAAATAAATCTTGAAAAACAGAATAAATAAAATGGAAATTATTCAACTTACAAAAATGAAACATGTAAATCTGTGAAACCATATACATAAAATGTAAAAAAGAGTGATAAGGAACTTCATAAGGCACTGAATATTCAGATGAAGAACTGGATGAAATGGATGTTTATAACACCTTGTTACTTCTTTCATCAAGCTGTTTACAAAAAGCTCAAAATGAAGTTCTATCTTAATTTGAAAGAAATGCATAGTTCTTTTTTTGTACTTTTAATGCTCTCAATACCCACCAAAACTGAGAAAGGCACAAGAGTGGTCAGTGGTTAGTAACATCAGTGGTCAAAAAAAAAGGAAGATGATCATGAAAACGGTCTTCTTTATATTTCCAACCTAAAAGATCTTCAGTTCTAAAACAGCTCCCATATTTGCATAGGTGAGTATGTTTTGTTTATACAACAAAAGTGATGTAATTCTTACCTCCAGATAATTCCATAAATTTTGATAACACTGAGATTCAAAGACATTTTTTTTTCCTCTTTTTTTTTTTTTCTACTTTTGGGGAAATTTTTTAATTAGACATAGCTTACATTGTATACAGATGACAAACTGTTTACCATCTATTTATGTGTCAGCCTTGCAACCATCCCCTCACTGAATATGGACTTCCAGCATTAAGAAATGACAATGAGCAGGCTTCCATTAACAATGAAAACTTCTGTTTGGTATGAAATGCAAAAAGCTGACAATGTCAGGGGCAGCTTAATCAAGTTAAAATGAAACAAATGAGTAATTTTTGTTTAAAATATGTTATATCCTTGATGGTTTTAATTCTTAAAATAGACAGGGTGTACAAGCTGCCAAGGATGTAGGCTGAAACTATACCAGTTTCCTTTCTTAATTACAATAAACTGTATTCAAGATTAACAGTCACTGTGTGCCTATTATAAAGAACACAGTGATGTGCCCTAAAGTTAAGACAGCAGTATTGCAGGCATTGGAAAATCAACTTTGAATTTAAGTATCACTTTTTTTTCTAATTCAGCATCTTATAAGTATAAAATATCTCTTTAAACATTTTGATTTGCTTGATAATTATGTGTCACCTTGTTCACTTTAAGACTGGTTCTCTCACTCTAAGCAAATATAAAGAATCTGAGTACCAGGTTTTCAACTTGGAAGAAACCAGTTGTTCTCTAGGAATCCCTTATTATAAAAGAATGTCTATATATAGAATACTATGCAAACGTGCTGGAACTAGATGGGCATGTTGACACTGGAGATCATTTGACAATGGGTCTCAATGACTGGGACCTTTGGTGAATGTATGCAAAACAAAAGTAAACATGTTGCTTACAATGACCATGACCTCTGAACTCCAGAATCTGAACATGGCTCTATCACCCTAAAAGTAAGCCTACCATAAAGTCTGATCAAAGAAAATTTTTCTAGAATAAAATTATTCTAAAAATCCTGCTTTTCTTGAGCCACATGACATTGATCTTTGAGTATTTGACCCTAAATTCCATAGCATTCTTTTATACCTCAAGTACAAACCCTCCACAAACTGTGATCAAAGGATGGGGTCTATAACTCAAGTTATTAGGCAACAACAAATTTTCTTCTTTTAGTCAATGACCTTGACCTTTTGATCCTCAAGCAAGTGGGTTTCTTTCTTGTCATAAGTATAAGCCATTAACAAAGTTTAGTCTAAGTCTGTGAAGTAGGAGTCAAGTTACTCTGCAAAAACATGTTTTCTTCTTCCAGTCACAGTGACTTTACATTTAATTCATTGACCTCTTTCTTGCACAATATTTGAATCATTCATAAACTGGTGAATTAATGTCATTGAGAATTTAAATTTTGAACAAAATACATTTTTCTTCTTTAAGTCAAAGTGACCTTGGTCCTTTGATACCATATAAATAGGCTTCTTCCCTATCACAATTGCAAACTCTCCACTTAATTCAAGTCTAATGGAGAACTAATGTTACTACATAAAAAAAAGTTTTCTTCTCTAGTTTCTATAACCTTCACCTTGATTCTTTGACCCCAAACCTGAAAAGCTTATTCCTTACCCAAAATGCAAGCTATCCACAAAGTTTTACTCCAGGTGTATAAAGTAGAACTAATGTTATTGCATAGTATTATTTTCGTTTCATCACTATAACAGTGACCTCTGATATTCTGACCATGACTCTGATAGATATCTATCCCAGTACAACCAATCCACAAAGTGAAGGTAGAAAGGTGAGCTGTAGAAATATTGTGCAAAGAAAGCAAAGTTGATGGACAGATAGGGTCAAAAACATAATATGCTGTGCCAACCACTGACTTGCATGGTTAACGCATGATACAGTACTGTTTACTTTTTCTATTACTCTGCATATTTACAATAATAAAGACTGTAAAACTGAATCAATAAATATGTTAAACAATTTTGCAAGAAGGTGATATATCAAGCTGTTACCCTGAGTGAGTTTTGTTGGTTCAGTGACAATACTTCCATTGATATGACACTGGGCATTATTGATTGGATATAGAGTGACATCTCCATTGTTGTTCTCAATGACACAATGTTCCTTTTCAATCTCTTCTCTGGTTATCACTGTAACACCAATAGACAATAATGAAGATAAAACACGAAGTAACTGACTTATAATCACTGTAACACAAATATACAATTCTTGAAATAAAGACATGAAGTAAGGATAAATCTGAAAGAATCTGCACTCAGTCTGGCTTAAAACTTGAAGCCTTTTTAAATTTTAAGATCCATTAAGGTCTGAATAAATTGGCAAATTTGGATCAAGGGTATATTTTCAATAGCATGCAAACTGAAAGAACTGGTACTATAGAGACAAATATTAAATAAATCTGGCTTTCATAAAATAGCAACCTAGATAGCTTAGCTATGGTCAATACAAACATTCAAACTAACCTAGAAAATTCTTAAAAAATAAAATAACATCAGTCTTATTTGTGACAAATAAATAGGAATTTTAAAACAAATACACATGTATCTAGTGACAAATAAATAGGAATTTTAAAACAAATACACATGTATCTAGTGACAAATAAAAAGGAATTTTAAAACAAATACACATGTATCTAGTGACAAATAAATAGGAATTTTAAAACAAATACACATGTATTTAGTGACAAATAAATAGGAATTTTAAAACAAATACACATGTATCTAGTGACAAATAAATAGGAATTTTAAAACAAATACACAGGTATCTAGTGACAAATAAATAGGAATTTTAAAACAAATACACATGTATCTAGTGACAAATTATTAGGGCTGGAGATTAATCCCTTCAAACATTTTTACAAAAGGATCATGCCAGTTGAATTTGGCTGACAAGCAAATACTGTGATTGACATTTACAGCCATGTATAAAGCAATATTTTGTACATACAAATAATATGGCCATATTGTTCATCTTTGTACTCATAAATACACATACAAACAGTGCTACAAGTACCACCTGCATATAAAGGCTATGCATGCATGCATGCACACACATGTATACATATACATATGCACATGTTTTATGTGTGTGTATGAAGATTCTGCTATTTTACAGATCTCAAATGTAACAAGTTCTTAAGTGATACTTTCATAAGAAACTTCTTAACTACTTGCTCAGACCAAATACAGATATTACCAATATCCGGTGGTTCATCAGCATCTGCTCTGCCAATTTTGGTTTTCCCCTCCTATTAAAAATAAATGAGAAAATAACAATTTTGGTTTTCCCCTCCTGTTTAAAAAAAAAATGAGAAAATAACAATTTTGGTTTTCCCCTCCTATTCAAAATAAATGAGAAAATAACAATTTTGGTTTTCCCTTCCTGTTTAAAATAAATGAGAAAAAAACAATTTTGGTTTTCCCCTCCTGTTTAAAAATGAGAAAATCACAATTGTGGTGTTTTCCTCCTGTTTAAAATAAATGAGAAAATAATTTTGGTTTTCCCCTCCTATTAAAAATAAATGAGAAAATAACAATTTTGGTTTTCCCTTCCTGTTTAAAATAAATGAGAAAAAAACAATTTTGGTTTTCCACTCCTGTTTAAAAATGAGAAAATCACAATTGTGGTTTTTTTCCTCCTGTTTAAAATAAATGAGAAAATAATTTTGGTTTTCCCCTCCTGTTTAAAATAAATGAGAAAATAACAATTTTGGTTTTCCCCTCCTGTTTAAAATAAATGAGAAAAAAAGAGCATCTTACTATAATAATCAATTTGTAATTGAATAGAAGCAGATAATTTTGTTCACAGTGTGTAGTAGTGAAATACTGTACTCCAAGCCAAGTCAAACTGCAAACAAAAAGATCCTGGTCAGCCATAGCATAATGCACTTCATTATCAGAGTCTTTGTTGTTTTTTTTACTGATTACTCCTAACAAATTGTACAGACCCAGATCTACCAGCACATTATGTGACAACAGAGCTGGGTTTGTGCAGTCTGCAGTTGGACTCGACTTATGAGTATATATGTTAGTTTTGACTTAAAACAATTCAATCTCATTCTACCAACAGCTCTCACCACTGTATGTAGGAAACCATTTCATTTTTAGACTGAACTTCAATGTAGAAAATGAGCATAAAAAAGTCTTCATGATACTTAATTCAACTGCAGTGCAGGTCACAGTTAGGATACAATCAGTGCCAAATATGAAGGTTTGAATGTCACCAACAAACTTGATTTAACTATTGGGCTGATTTCATTGCAAACACATAAAAAACACTGCAAACACTGTTACATTTCTGTCTCTGGTTCCATCATGTGCTGGTTTATTTTCTGAATGGTATTGTCTGCTTTCCTGCTGGTGATGAAGTCAACAATATGGGACAGTTATGAAAGAAAATCATCATTTTTTTTATCAGTCTATAGTCTGGCAATCAAATATAGCCCAAAGAATGAATATTCTGTAGTCTGCTATGTGACTGCATGAATTTGAAAAGGAAGAAAAGTAGAAAACTTGCCAAGGAAAGGTCAAAAAGGGGAAATGGGGGAAAAAAAGGCAAGGTAGGATACAAAATGGGGAAATGTGAAAAACAATGCAAGGAAGAATAAAAAGAGAATATGTAGAAAACATGCTAAGGAAGAGAAAAACAATTGAGCATGATGTAAGATTAAATTCAGAGTGTAAAACAAAATAGAAGAACATTAACCAATATTGCTGGGATTTTCAATTAGTATAGGACTGAACAAAGGTCAATCCAAAAAACTATCATGAAGGTGTTTCATTTGGGATTTTATTATCAAAAGGATTATGAAAGACACGATGTGAGGAAAAAATAAAAATCTGAGAAATAAACTGGAGAAATCCTGCAATATGGCATCAAAGAGATAATTACTAGAAGCAAGAATGATGATTTGGAGATATGTAAAACTGGAATTTCCTGACAAATGTATCTGGTCTTTAACTGCATGCCATTTTATGACAAATTATCACATGAAAAGAATGCACCTGTTCATAGTTCCCATGCAGTTCAACTATACAAATATCAAAACCTGTTCATAGTTCCCATGCAGTTCAACTATACAAATATCAAAACTTGTTCATAGTTCTCATGCAGTTCAACTATACAAATTTCCAAATCAACTCAAATGCTGACTGGTCCATAGTCCACATTTAAACAAAAAAATATCTGGCATGGACTTAAAATATAAATTATAAAATCAAGTCAAAAGACTAAGGTCCAAAAACAAAACCTAAAACTTGCTAAAAGACATTTACTGCATCTGGATTATATCCAAATCTTGCATAATTTGATCCGATGACATTAAGAAAAATGCAGAGATTATAGTATTATATCACAAAGTAGTTGGGCAAATACTTCCAGTTTTAAAAAATAACTCTAATGCAATCCTATCAACACAGGATGTATGAAAATGTTATGTCGAACCTTTATGCAAGGTGTTAGACTGTATACTTATCAACTACCAGTTTATGACTGGGCCTCAAACTGTACAGTTAGGCTACATTTTCAAGTCATGAAGAACTGAAATATGACAATAATGTAAATCACAAAACTTTAAATAACATTTTGGCAAATTTAGCACAAAAAAAATACCAGCAAAATGTTCATTCATGAAAACAGCTACTAATTCTAAAACTATGTACTGCCAAAGGGTAAAGAGCAAATGTTAACTTTGCTGAATTTGCAAATAATAATAATAATAATAATAATAATAATAATAATAATAATAATAATAATAATAATAATAATAATAATATAAAATAATAACAATAACAATAATAATAATAATAATAATAATAATAATAATAATAATAATAATAATAATAATAATAATAATAATAATATTGCAAACTATGACAATACAAGATTATGATTCACACCTTTAAGTGACAGAGCATGATCCCTGTACTGAGAATGTCATCATCAATGCCAATTAGATGGGGGATGGTGGAATCCAGGACTATTCCATGTCCCTCCTTCCTTAATGCCAGGGTGTTCTGCTCCTGAGTAAAGATCACAACGTTAATTAGCTTTACAGATTGAAAAGGGAATTCTTGAGACTTATAAACTCTTTGGACAGAAAATAAAATCTGCACAACTGACATAATTATCAATGTTGCATTACTTATTTAAAATACTTACATTTTTACAGACCCCCTAACAGGTACTTTTACCTAATCTGCATTTTATTAGCATTCCATTCACACCTGCATTTCATCCATCATTATTTAAGACCTAAGGTCTCAGACATGCATACAGAATTTATGTTTATTGCTAACATCCATCATTTCCTTCTGTTTTTGATAATTTTGGATGAAACAGAAATACATTTACTTAAATCAGGTTCATCATTTTCTAGAACATTAAAGGGAGAAAACAATAGCTTTTGTACTTTCATTATCAAAAGTGTTCTTTCATGAAATAGCAAAATTTATTCTAAGTTACAATATAACTGCAAATGCAGACAGTGTAGAAGTATAACTGCAGAGTATCTGGCAGCAAATTTTGTTTTTGTTATGTCTTGGTCTGATGAAGACTACTCTCAGATACAACTATAAATGATGATGTCATCACATCAATGGCAGTCGGTTTTATGTCTGCTGCAACAACAACAAAGTAAATCTTATAAAACAATGACAAGTAGTCTGTCCAAGCAAAGAATCAGATCCTGAATTATCAGGCAAATGGGTTTCTGATTTTTGCATTTCATTCCTTTTTCATTATCAGTGACCATTCTACATATGCATGCTCTATCTTCTTCAAAATAAATTCATCAATTTATCTGCATTCATACTGCATTTCTTTGGAGTTCATACTGCATTCCATTTGCGTTCATACTGCATTTCTTATAACATCAATTATGAATTCTATTGCTTTCTGTTTTCATTTCACTTTTAAAATACTGGTTTCATGGTCTGTTATTGTCACAAAACGAAAAAGAAAATTAATATTTCAAAATGTTGATTGTTCACAAAACATTAATAAAAATAGGGTTTATTCATGTGCGAGTTTCTTCCTCCATAAATATTACTAATGTCAATAGGTCAATTTTCCTTTTTAGTTCCAAAACAAGGAGGAAAAGGGGTCTACAGAATGATATATATAGCATGTCCGGAATAACCTCATATTAATATGCCATGCTTGTGAGGTACACTTCGATGTAACCTCAATTTTACAATATCTTGCCTGTCAGGCATAAATTGATAGACCTTCCATGCATTTTACTATGTCTAAGATGTGAGGCATGCATTAATATACCCTCCATATAAGTTACCATGTCTTGCCCATGAGGCATACTTTTTGATGTAACATCAATGCTACAAAGTCTAACACATCAGACATATTTTGATGTAACTTTCTACTTACTATCTCTAACCTGTGAGGCATACTTTCATGTAAATTCCATGTTACAATCTCTAACCTGTGAGGCATACATTCATGTAAACCCCATGTTACAATCTCTAACCTGTGAGGCATACCTTCATGTAAACTCCATGTTACAAACTCTAACCTGTGAGGCATACCTTCATGTAAACTCCATGTTACAAACTCTAACCTGTGAGGCATACTTGATGTAACATCCATGGTACAATGAATGGCATTAACACAGGCAAAAATGTTTGTGCAGTATGAATTTTAAAAATATCTCTTCTAAACATTCCTAATTGCTGACCTTCAAGATGCTTGCAATATCTTTCCATTTCTCAGTCCATTCCTCAGTCAGGACTTTCATCTAAAATGCAAAAAGAATTATCCATAATTTAGCAGTAAAATTATACATGAGATAGAAATTCAAAATGTGTACCATTTGGTACAATAATGATAAAACGGAGATATAAGCCTTCAAACTCTTACAGCATATGTTCAAAGCACTATTATTAATTTATTATTAATCTATTATTAATCTACAGATATTTTTGTTGATGCATCCCTAAAGGGCTCAGAATGCTGCCTTCATTTCCAAATTATTGATGAAGAAGGTATCAGCTCCTGAGGAGTGTCCCACCCAGGATGATACATCTGTAAACAAACAGAAATGGGGTTTGGGGATGTGCAAAGGGACTCTGGCCTGATACCAGTTCCAATTTGTCCAGCAAATCAGACAATAGTGAAAAACTTGTCTCAGAGAAATCTCTGCTGTTAGAGGATCGCTGTGCAGTTTCTGTTTGAATGGAAGGAGAATTCGGAGGGGGTGCAAATACAATCAGCTTAGGACAACCATGTCTGCCATGGGGTTCAAGGTACTGAAAATACCCAATTCTCACTGAAAGACATTCAGCAAAAGCAGCTTTACATATAGCATTAAATTTGCATCCATTAAACAATGAGACATCTGGAAAACGGATGAAGTCTGCTGTAAATGGCACCTGGTGATATGGTCAACTTTAAGAAACTTCTGGAATGTCACCATATGGGATGATGATACAAACAAAGATAATTTCCATCCTGGAAAGGGTAAGTATGCAATAGAAATAAATAATGTATTATTGGCATTAATTTATCATTTTTATTTTGGTCAAGGATTTTATCAGAAAACTAAAAGGTTAGTACTATTAGACCATTTAGTGGACTTTAGTCCTATAAATAACACAATAACTTATTGCAAAAAATTAATATTGCTGATATTTCACAATAACTTAGCTATTTTTCTTTCAATCAAGTACTGTAGTACATCTAGCAGTTTGTGTAAGTAATGTGTTAGTAATGATCAATTAATACAGATATTCAATCCATGACATCTTTTTAAATTTCTCTTAACACTTTCTCCAATTCATTCCCATTTAGCCTCTAGTGCAATTTTGGTACTTATTTGTTTCAATGTGTTTGTACATGTAAGTGTTGATAAAGATATGTGATGAATCAATACATGAATTTTCAGACTGCAACTGTCTAATATTATTTACACACTTACTCTGGCTTCACTCTCATGAAGTTTCTCTTTCACTTTCGGACTGGAAATAATGTCCTGCCATGGAAAGTAAAATTGCAAAGCAAAATTTATTAATGAATTATAATTATGAACCACTGTAGAATATCTAGGTTTCCCAAATAATTTCAAGAATGAAATCTCTAATTGATCAATGAAGTACATTTTGTTACATAATTTTGTGTTGCTAAATCTTGTAAGAAAAAGTAAACAATAAATATAAAATCTCATAAAATAAAGAATAACTCTTCATAATACCTTAATTCTATGCAAACTTAATTATGTTTAAAGAACTCTTCATAATACCTTAATTCTATGCAAACTTAATTAAGTTTAAAGAACTGTGACAAAAGAATCAATAAAGACAATAATGTCTAACAATACATTCATAAATATATAAGTTAAAAATCATACATACAGAAATGCATCCACAAAGCATACTTAAAAACATCTCGAGTTATAATTGTCAGAATTAAAAAAATGATATTTTTAAAAATAAAGACAGGGCTTTTCCATTAGCAATTGAATCTGTAATTTTGATGGCATAATCAATGAAAGGACATTATTATTATTATTATTATTATTATTATTATTATTATTATTATTATTATTATTACTTTATTTAAAGAGGGTAACTCAATTAGCTAAGAACTAATCTACCTTGAGGCCCTCATTCAAAGGAATTTATTTATTTTTGCTGCATCTCTGAAGCCATTGTATATAATGGGTTTGGAAAGAGGAAATAGAGGACAATTAGCATGTCTGTAATTTTAATGGCATAAACAGTGACAATGTATTAATTAGCATGTCTTTAATTTTGATGGCATAATCAATGAAAAAATATTGGGAACATTTTCCACAAGTGATCAAATTTTGCACAGCAGGTATCTGAATCTTAAGCAGAAGTTAACCTGCATACTGTAACACCTGGTATGTGAATCTTAATTACCTTACATACTGTAACACCTGGTATGTGAATCTTAATTACATTACATACTGTAACACCTGGTATGTGAATCTTAATTACCTTACATACTGTAACACCTGGTATGTGAATCTTAATTACCTTACATACTGTAACACCTGGTATGTGAATCTTAATTACCTTACATACTGTAACACTTGGTATGCAAATCTTAAACTGAAGTTAATTTACAATAATGTTAACACTTGGTATGTGAATCTTAAACTGAAGTTAACTTACAATAGTGTAACACTTGGTAAGCGAAACTTAAATTGAAGTTAACATACATACATACTGTTGTTGTTGTAGTGTTTAATGCCATTTTTCAGCACAAGATAGGCTATACATGACAGCCAGTATTAATGGTGGAGGAAGAACCTGGGAAAATCCCACGATAAGTTACTACCCACATTAGCCAAATCCGAGACTTGAACCCACGCAGACAGAGATGAGATGGCAGTGATCCATAATTGAGAGTGCTACCCATATACATACTGTACAACTTGATATTTGAATCTTAAGTTGAAGTTAGCTTGAATACTGTAACACTTTCAGAGGACTAACAACTTTGTACTACTCTAAAATGTATGGATGTAAATAATGAAAGAAAATTTTAGAACATAAAGATGACTTTCTTAGGATTCAGAACATTACTACCAAAGCATTTTTCTTAAATCTGTAAAACAGAAAATAACTTAGACCAACAGAAGGAGAAAAGAAACTATTTAAATCTATTCATTTCCATTTTTTAAACTGCTCAGTTTTAATAGAAGACTGGATATCAGAATTTATCTCATAACTACTATGTTATAGGGTAATACATCCAACTAATAATTTTCTATATGAAACACATGTAATAATATCATACTGTCACAGATGACATGCATAACATTATGTAAGGTAACTGTGTAATGTCCAAGACATCCAAATATATTGCAAAGTCATTTCACCACAATATTCTATAATATAATAAAATAAAATGTCATTCAAAAATCTTAAATTTGTGCACATTCTCAATAAAATTTATTAACTCCATTTAACAATTTTAATCTTTTGCATGCCAAGACATACAGAAGAGGGAAATTATTCAAGTTTTTTCATAAAGTGTATCTAAATTGACCACTCATGTAAGATCCTCTATCTTATTATTTCATACATTTTTTTAAAAATATGCATTGTCTCAAAGAATTTTCACATACATTATCACCACCAATCATGGATCTCAACCGGGATATTTCTTCCCTTAACTCCTGGATCAACTTCACGTTTGGATCCTAAAAAGATACAAAGAATAAATACAAAGGCCTTAATACTCATCAAAGTAATGTTTTTCTGATTTTAAGACTACATTAAACTAATTATAATAATAAAATTTTAGGTTCATTTTATACTGACTATCCATAAAATACATGTATTTTTTCTTAATTTGACAACACTGTAATAATATGTTTTTGAAACTGGTCAAACTACAAGGCATTATGTGGTCTCAACAAAATTAATTCTTTGGTTTATTCCGTGTACAAATGACTTTTTCAAGAACAATTCACCATGTTGGGTCAACAACAATTATTCATTATAAATAATATGTAATGCAGAGATAGGTATGTACCAACTACATGTTTCTTAAATATGGATATTTTGTAAATTTGACTAATACCTTGTTACAGAGGAATACTGTAAATGACAGTCATTTAACTATTCTTTTTATTACAATCAAATATATAAATTTTGTTTTGGGGGAAAAGTTGAGCAGTATGAAAAATGAAATATTAGCAACAACAGACATTATGGATTGGTAATAATGAAAAAGCTCAAGGAACTATTTCTTAAAATATGGGAATAATTTGAGACTAGGGCTGCTACGCTGGCTCAAGTGCAGAGTTAATCCCCAAACTATGCAAGATATTTTACAATTTAATGGAATTCTAGACACAAGGATTTGATTTAGCATAATTATAAACTTCACCAATTATAAACTCCACTAAATGTAAACTCCACCAAGTATAAGCATCACTAAATAAAAAATGTGCTAAGTTTAAACTCCACTAAATGTAAACTCCACCAAGCATAAACAACACTAAAAGAGTAAACTCCACACAGTGTAAACTCAACCCATGTACAAACTCCACTAAATATAAACTCCAAATGTAAATTCCAGTAAGTACAAGTTCCAATAAGTACAAATTCCACTAAATGTAAACTCAACCATGTATAAACTCCACTACATATAAAAACCACCAAGAATAACATCCACCAAGTATAAACTCCACTAAATGCAACTGAATCAAGTACAAACTTCACTAAATGTAAATTCTAAGTACTAATTCCACCACATGTATGACTCCACCAAGTATTAACTCCACTAAATATAAACTCCATTAAATATAAATTAAGCCAAGTATAAACTCACTAAATATAAACTCATCCATGTATAAACTCCATCAAATATGAACTCCAAGAAAATTTTTCAAATATTAATAAGCAAAGATATATCCCATGATTCAAACTGCATCCAACTGACAATATGTTTAACACCTGCATCAAAATGAGAACATATGCACATCTGGATCCAGCTAAGAACACCTGTATCAAAATGAGAACATATGCACATCTGCATCCAGCTAAGAACACCTGCATCAAAATGAGAACATAAATTATGCACATTTGCATCCAGCTAAGAACACCTGCATCAAAATGAGAACATATGCACATCTGCATCCAGCTAAGAACACCTGCATCAAAATGAGAACATATGCACATCTGCATCCAGCTAAGAACACCTGTATCAAAATGAGAACATATGCACATCTGCATCCAGCTAAGAACACCTGCATCAAAATGAGAACATATGCACATCTGCATCCAGCTAAGAACACCTGCATCAAAATGAGAACATATGCACATCTGCATCCAGCTAAGAACACCTGCATCAAAATGAGAACATAAATTATGCATATTTGCATAGAGCTTAGAACAGAAAAACATCTGCATCAAAATGAGAACATACAAACTTCTTCCAACTGAGAACATGAATAGCTGTAATTTATATGCTTGATATTATTGCTATTTCTATTGTATTCTAGCCAAATGAAAAACAAAATGAGAACATACAAACTTCTTCCAACTGAGAACATGAATAGCTGTAATTTATATGCTTGATATTATTGCTATTTCTATTGTATTCTAGCCAAATGAAAAACAAAATGAGAACATACAAACTTCTTCCAACTGAGAACATGAATAGCTGTAATTTATATGCTTGATATTATTGCTATTTCTATTGTATTCTAGCCAAATGAAAAACAAAATGAGAACATACAAACTTCTTCCAACTGAGAACATGAATAGCTGTAATTAATATGCTTGATATTATTGCTATTTCTATTGTATTCTAGCCAAATGAAAAACAAAATGAGAACATACAAACTTCTTCCAACTGAGAACATGAATAGCTGTAATTTATATGCTTGATATTATTGCTATTTCTATTGTATTCTAGCCAAATGAAAAACAAAATGAGAACATACAAACTTCTTCCAACTGAGAACATGAATAGCTGTAATTTATATGCTTGATATTATTGCTATTTCTATTGTATTCTAGCCAAATGAAAAACAAAATGAGAACATACAAACTTCTTCCAACTGAGAACATGAATAGCTGTAATTTACATGCTTGATATTATTGCTATTTCTATTGTATTCTAGCCAAATGAAAAACAAAATGAGAACATACAAACTTCTTCCAACTGAGAACATGAATAGCTGTAATTTATATGCTTGATATTATTGCTATTTCTATTGTATTCTAGCCAAATGAAAAACAAAATGAGAACATACAAACTTCTTCCAACTGAGAACATGAATAGCTGTAATTTATATGCTTGATATTATTGCTATTTCTATTGTATTCTAGCCAAATGAAAAACAAAATGAGAACATACAAACTTCTTCCAACTGAGAACATGAATAGCTGTAATTTATATGCTTGATATTATTGCTATTTCTATTGTATTCTAGCCAAATGAAAAACAAAATGAGAACATACAAACTTCTTCCAACTGAGAACATGAATAGCTGTAATTTATATGCTTGATATTATTGCTATTTCTATTGTATTCTAGCCAAATGAAAAACAAAATGAGAACATACAAACTTCTTCCAACTGAGAACATGAATAGCTGTAATTTATATGCTTGATATTATTGCTATTTCTATTGTATTCTAGCCAAATGAAAAACAAAATGAGAACATACAAACTTCTTCCAACTGAGAACATGAATAGCTGTAATTTATATGCTTGATATTATTGCTATTTCTATTGTATTCTAGCCAAATGAAAAACAAAATGAGAACATACAAACTTCTTCCAACTGAGAACATGAATAGCTGTAATTAATATGCTTGATATTATTGCTATTTCTATTGTATTCTAGCCAAATGAAAAACAAAATGAGAACATACAAACTTCTTCCAACTGAGAACATGAATAGCTGTAATTTATATGCTTGATATTATTGCTATTTCTATTGTATTCTAGCCAAATGAAAAACAAAATGAGAACATACAAACTTCTTCCAACTGAGAACATGAATAGCTGTAATTTATATGCTTGATATTATTGCTATTTCTATTGTATTCTAGCCAAATGAAAAACAAAATGAGAACATACAAACTTCTTCCAACTGAGAACATGAATAGCTGTAATTTATATGCTTGATATTATTGCTATTTCTATTGTATTCTAGCCAAATGAAAAACAAAATGAGAACATACAAACTTCTTCCAACTGAGAACATGAATAGCTGTAATTAATATGCTTGATATTATTGCTATTTCTATTGTATTCTAGCCAAATGAAAAACAAAATGAGAACATACAAACTTCTTCCAACTGAGAACATGAATAGCTGTAATTTATATGCTTGATATTATTGCTATTTCTATTGTATTCTAGCCAAATGAAAAACAAAATGAGAACATACAAACTTCTTCCAACTGAGAACATGAATAGCTGTAATTTATATGCTTGATATTATTGCTATTTCTATTGTATTCTAGCCAAATGAAAAACAAAATGAGAACATACAAACTTCTTCCAACTGAGAACATGAATAGCTGTAATTTACATGCTTGATATTATTGCTATTTCTATTGTATTCTAGCCAAATGAAAAACAAAATGAGAACATACAAACTTCTTCCAACTGAGAACATGAATAGCTGTAATTAATATGCTTGATATTATTGCTATTTCTATTGTATTCTAGCCAAATGAAAAACAAAATGAGAACATACAAACTTCTTCCAACTGAGAACATGAATAGCTGTAATTTATATGCTTGATATTATTGCTATTTCTATTGTATTCTAGCCAAATGAAAAACAAAATGAGAACATACAAACTTCTTCCAACTGAGAACATGAATAGCTGTAATTTATATGCTTGATATTATTGCTATTTCTATTGTATTCTAGCCAAATGAAAAACAAAATGAGAACATACAAACTTCTTCCAACTGAGAACATGAATAGCTGTAATTTACATGCTTGATATTATTGCTATTTCTATTGTATTCTAGCCAAATGAAAAACAAAATGAGAACATACAAACTTCTTCCAACTGAGAACATGAATAGCTGTAATTTATATGCTTGATATTATTGCTATTTCTATTGTATTCTAGCCAAATGAAAAACAAAATAAGAACATACAAACTTCTTCCAACTGAGAACATGAATAGCTGTAATTAATATGCTTGATATTATTGCTATTTCTATTGTATTCTAGCCAAATGAAAAACAAAATGAGAACATACAAACTTCTTCCAACTGAGAACATGAATAGCTGTAATTTATATGCTTGATATTATTGCTATTTCTATTGTATTCTAGCCAAATGAAAAACAAAATGAGAACATACAAACTTCTTCCAACTGAGAACATGAATAGCTGTAATTTATATGCTTGATATTATTGCTATTTCTATTGTATTCTAGCCAAATGAAAAACAAAATGAGAACATACAAACTTCTTCCAACTGAGAACATGAATAGCTGTAATTTATATGCTTGATATTATTGCTATTTCTATTGTATTCTAGCCAAATGAAAAACAAAATGAGAACATACAAACTTCTTCCAACTGAGAACATGAATAGCTGTAATTTATATGCTTGATATTATTGCTATTTCTATTGTATTCTAGCCAAATGAAAAACAAAATGAGAACATACAAACTTCTTCCAACTGAGAACATGAATAGCTGTAATTTACATGCTTGATATTATTGCTATTTCTATTGTATTCTAGCCAAATGAAAAACAAAATGAGAACATACAAACTTCTTCCAACTGAGAACATGAATAGCTGTAATTTATATGCTTGATATTATTGCTATTTCTATTGTATTCTAGCCAAATGAAAAACAAAATAAGAACATACAAACTTCTTCCAACTGAGAACATGAATAGCTGTAATTTATATGCTTGATATTATTGCTATTTCTATTGTATTCTAGCCAAATGAAAAACAAAATAAGAACATACAAACTTCTTCCAACTGAGAACATGAATAGCTGTAATTTACATGCTTGATATTATTGCTATTTCTATTGTATTCTAGCCAAATGAAAAACAAAATGAGAACATACAAACTTCTTCCAACTGAGAACATGAATAGCTGTAATTTACATGCTTGATATTATTGCTATTTCTATTGTATTCTAGCCAAATGAAAAACAAAATAAGAACATACAAACTTCTTCCAACTGAGAACATGAATAGCTGTAATTAATATGCTTGATATTATTGCTATTTCTATTGTATTCTAGCCAAATGAAAAACAAAATGAGAACATACAAACTTCTTCCAACTGAGAACATGAATAGCTGTAATTTACATGCTTGATATTATTGCTATTTCTATTGTATTCTAGCCAAATGAAAAACAAAATGAGAACATACAAACTTCTTCCAACTGAGAACATGAATAGCTGTAATTTACATGCTTGATATTATTGCTATTTCTATTGTATTCTAGCCAAATGAAAAACAAAATGAGAACATACAAACTTCTTCCAACTGAGAACATGAATAGCTGTAATTTACATGCTTGATATTATTGCTATTTCTATTGTATTCTAGCCAAATGAAAAACAAAATGAGAACATACAAACTTCTTCCAACTGAGAACATGAATAGCTGTAATTTACATGCTTGATATTATTGCTATTTCTATTGTATTCTAGCCAAATGAAAAACAAAATAAGAACATACAAACTTCTTCCAACTGAGAACATGAATAGCTGTAATTTACATGCTTGATATTATTGCTATTTCTATTGTATTCTAGCCAAATGAAAAACAAAATGAGAACATACAAACTTCTTCCAACTGAGAACATGAATAGCTGTAATTAATATGCTTGATATTATTGCTATTATTATTGCTATTTCTATTGTATTCTAGCCAAATGAAAAACAAAATGAGAACATACAAACTTCTTCCAACTGAGAACATGAATAGCTGTAATTAATATGCTTGATATTATTGCTATTATTGCTATTTCTATTGTATTCTAGCCAAATGAAAACAAAATGAGAACATACAAACTTCTTCCAACTGAGAACATGAATAGCTGTAATTTACATGCTTGATATTATTGCTATTTCTATTGTATTCTAGCCAAATGAAAAACAAAATGAGAACATACAAACTTCTTCCAACTGAGAACATGAATAGCTGTAATTTACATGCTTGATATTATTGCTATTTCTATTGTATTCTAGCCAAATGAAAAACAAAATGAGAACATACAAACTTCTTCCAACTGAGAACATGAATAGCTGTAATTAATATGCTTGATATTATTGCTATTATTATTGCTATTTCTATTGTATTCTAGCCAAATGAAAACAAAATGAGAACATACAAACTTCTTCCAACTGAGAACATGAATAGCTGTAATTTACATGCTTGATATTATTGCTATTTCTATTGTATTCTAGCCAAATGAAAAACAAAATGAGAACATACAAACTTCTTCCAACTGAGAACATGAATAGCTGTAATTTACATGCTTGATATTATTGCTATTTCTATTGTATTCTAGCCAAATGAAAAACAAAATGAGAACATACAAACTTCTTCCAACTGAGAACATGAATAGCTGTAATTTACATGCTTGATATTATTGCTATTTCTATTGTATTCTAGCCAAATGAAAACAAAATGAACAATGAATGATGTGAAGCATAAATAACAATGCAATCCAACTTAGTTTATCTCTTTACAGTGAACAAATGTTAAGATGAATTCTCAACAAATAAAATCCACTTTGGGACATGATGACATTATTGGTGGTGTTGGAAACTTACTCAGCTTTGCAAATATTGAGCCAATTTTCTCATTCAAATTTTCCATACATTGAATTTGTAAAATTTATGCAGCCAATACATGTGAAACATTAAAACACTTCGGTTTTATATTTGATTCAAAACTGCCCTGTAAGGAAATCCACAGAAGCACAAAAAGTAAAACCTGATCACCAAACAATATATTTATTGCCAACTGACAAAAACATGCTCTGGATATTCAGAATACTTTAGGCTGAATTTTGAATTTTTAGTAGAAGATGACTGATTATTTTTCAGTGAAAAATACTGGATTGTTTGCTTGTTTTCTATTGAAATTGCAAGTGATGAACATCAATCCATTTAGTCTTTTAAATATTTATGCTTTTGTTTGTTGATGCTGTTGTTGTTGTTCTTGTAGGGTAGATAGGCAGCCAGTATAACTGGTGGAAAAAGAACATGGGAAAACCACTGACCCACACGAAGCTACTGGTAAGCTCTCTCACACACCCACAATGACAGAGTGAGACAGCAGTGATCCATACTGGTTCACACTTTGGACCACTCAGCCACTTGTGGCCCCTAATGATAATTTTACTCTAAAAATCAGTTCTTAGCAAAAACAAGTCCATTTAGGCATGCATACACAAACAATGTGTTACTAGTCAATCATCCAACTATTCCTGCTTCTCATTGCTGACCCTAGCACTCCCCCCATTGTAACCCTCTCCACCCCCACCCCCCATCTAACCTAATTTTAAAACCAGTGCAATAGGAAATGTACATACTTTTTGGGGTCTTAATGCTGTCAGCATTCATAATCAGATGACTTTTTTCAAGGGTTCAATAGCTAATGGCACATTTATGAAATTCAGGTTCATTTGTTAGCAAAATAATAAAAAAATCAACAGAGGATGTGTAGCTTTATGCAAGCAATCTTAAGCATACTATGTAAAAAATATACATAGTCAAAACAAATAATTACCTCATTAATTGTGGGTCTGTTGATAATATTCTTGGCTCTATTGGCATAACGAAGAGCACTGAGGGACTCTGCATAGTTAACATCCGCTGGAGATATGGCTGTGGAAATTAGAATGATCTAGGATTAGGGTCTAAGGTTTCTGCAGTCTCATGAAGTTGGAATTTATTCAACTTTCCTTGTTGCATAGTAACTTTGAATATAAGATGATTATGGAGAATTAAAAGATCCACCCCATGTTTGTGCACAAAATAGCAATGATGGCAAAAATATAGCCTGAGGGATAAGAAAAGCTTTCTCCATGTTATATATCATATTCTCTGTGGACTAGATTTCTCTATCTTATACTCTTAATGTATTACTCACTCCTCATATAGATAACATTTAGACACTCAATCATTTGTGCACAATAACTCATCTGGGTACAACATGTATTTTATCTAAAATACATTCTTTATGTTTATGCTACAAGTAGATATGTTTTGTAAAACACATACTCCCAACGCATATCAAAGAATTTCAAAATCAGGACATCTACATGCTAATCAAAATATATTTGTCTACCTCAAGTAATTTTTGCTTTTTCAAGCTTAAAAATTTAAAACATAATGGCATGCACATCTGGCTAGATCTTCTATAAATAGAAATATACCTGCCAATTTGTCTCTATCAAGCAGTCATTGCTTATTTTAAACAAACTCCATTACTGCTCTTACAGCCTAATATTCCAATTAGGTCATCTACTTATGATCTTGACAAATGCAAGTATTATCTTTTTAAAATATTTATCATCCCTTGGTTAGTAAACATACTCCCTGGTCAAGTCTCTTGACCCACCTGTACTGTAACTGGTAACAAGTTGGGGTTTTTTCCTTGAATGACACACCTGTACATGTATGAGGTGAGAAGAAGGGAGTATTTCCTTGAAGGGCAAGTAGGGATTATTTCCTTGAAGGACACACCTGTACCTATAAGATGACAAACAGGGATTATTTTCTTAAATGACCCACCTGAACTGTAGGAGATGACAAGCAGAAATTATTTCTTTGAAGCAACTGGAATACTGTATGAGGTGACAAATAGGGATAATTTCTATGAATTGATTGGTAGTGTATGATGTGACAAGTGGGGAATATTTTCTTGAATGACACACCTATACTGCATGAGGTTACAAGTAACAATTATTACCTTGAAGTGACTGGTATGATGTAGGCAGTTATATTTTATTAAAGATAAACATTCAGGGCAATTACAAGAGAACAAATAACCTTTAAATTTTAAGAACAGAGCATTCTGAATTTTTCTGTCATATCACTACAATGTCTGCAGTGGCAGTTTATAGTGAAGTCTAGAATTGGGCAACATTCTGCACACATGTATCACCATGTCCCACCAGAACAGGTCAATCAGTCCTTACAATAACATCTTAATACTGAGCACCTAGCACAGCAGCTGCTAGTACCATAATCTCTGGTATGACTTGGCCAAAGTTCGAACCTGTGACCTCCCACAATGAATATATTTATCTTTACTAATACTCAATACAAAAACAATTATTGAGATAAAAGTATGTTTAATGATCTTACAAAACAATTTTGACATGCAAAATGAAATATTTATACACATTGTAATTTATTATATTTAATCCTGAAGAATAAATCATGTTAATTATGGAAAGAGACAAATCTGAACACAAAATGTTCAACATTAATTATCAAAATATATAGTTTTGTAGTGATATAAACTGAACAGCATATAAAGCTATAGCTATTTTCTTACTGCAACCCTAATTTGCAGACTTGTTATCTACCACAGAAGCCTTATTTTGTTTTTGCCATATTAAAAAATGAAATGTGCATGAATTTTTAAAGTAATTTTGATTTTAATGATAAAAAGTACATCAATTATCAATTACTACCATTTTAATATATTACACAAGGGTCAAGTGTAAAAATGCATTACCTGGAGTTGTGTATGTATGTTATGTAATTACAGTGGCCCTCTGAACCCAGTCTGGCCTGTTCACACCCCGGTGTCAAGAACAGGATTGTAAAACCCAAATAATATGAAAGAATGGCTTATTTGTTTGGTTACTTGGGTATGAAAAGAGAACATAATGTACACAGCATGAAGTGTGTAAAACTATAATGGCTTTGAGTCTAATAATTTTGTACTACAGATCTAGAAATAGATACCTGTACCAAATTTGCATTTCATTCACACATCTTTGCTTGCAATCACATTCATATTTCAGTTATCATCACTGTTTTTCATTTACAGTCCAAACAAGACATTCTAACTTTGTTTTATTGCTTCATTCCTCATATCTTTTTCTTCCATTTGTTTGGAATCAAATGGAATTGCATTTGAAGAAGCTGAGTTCTCCATCTTCAAGCATGTATTTTTGTATCTGGTCTTTTTAAGAATGTGCTTTAGTTAAATAGCAAATGCATAAAATGCCAAAGTCAACTGAATTTAAACTAAATAAAAATGTAACTGAAACTGCAGTTGATGTAAAAACATTTGTTAAATGTTTGTCAGCAAATTTTATTTATTTTATTTCATTCAAATAATATAGCTATTACAAAAGTTCAGAATATTACTACACTGTACAAAAAGTTCTTTATCAAAAAACAAAAGACTATGCACCTCTATACACTTACTCAGTCTGATTATCCAATTATTAAATGAAGCTTGTATCTACTTTCTGATGCAATGTACATTTATCAAAAAACAGCACTTCCAACTGCACGACTCCTATCAAATTAACGGGTCTTTGATAATGGGATTCAGCCAAATATAACTTGATGCTAAATCAGTATGGATCAAAGTTTAGATGCTGTCTGTCAGCATCGCAGATTTATGCTTTTTGGTGTATTGACATGAAGGTAATGGCTATGTTAGTACTAGGGCACAGTGGTTTGGTAGTGTTTCAAACTTTGGAGGCATAAAAATTATAGTGATACTAGCAGAGTCAGGCACACATACCTGGATAAGCTTGCAAAGCTTTTGTATCAAAATATTGTTACATACATGTAATTTATTGTATGTTAGTTTTAAATTTTTAATTTTATTTTTATTTCATTTTTCAGCACTCATTTTTCAGCTCCAGATAGGCTATACATGGCAGCTAGTATTAATGGTGGAGGAAGAACCCTGGAAAACCCCGGGAAGAACCACTGACCCATGAGAAGCTACTAGCAGTCTTTCTCACTTACCCACATTAGCCAAGTCTGGACTTTAACTAAAGTGATTTAATTCAGTCGTAATTCGCACCTTCTGAGCTCAAAGGTGTTTTTCTGTTGTTGCTATTGTTGTTGTGTTGTTGTGGGGCTTAACGCCATTTTTCAGCACATGATAGGCTAGACATGGCGGCCAGTATTAATGGTGGAGAAAGAAACCGGGAAATCTGCGGAAAGAACCACCGACCCACGAGAAGCTACTGGCAAGCTTTCTTACATATCCACATTCGCCAAATCTTAGACTCGAACTCACGCAGACAGAGGTAAGATGGCAGTGATCTGTAACGGACAGCGCTTTAGACCACTCGGCCACTTAGGGCCTCTCTGTTGTTGCCAGCTGAAGTTGACATTTTTATTTGGAAATATCTAGTGTTGCCACTTAGAGCCTCTCTGTTGTTGCCAGCTGAAGTTGACATTTTTATTTGGAAATATCTAGTGTTCATCAGAATTCTTGGACAAAGATATTTTTTTAAAAATTATTCAGAATTCTTAAGAAGGAATATAAATTTTGGTGATTCAACAAAAAACTGTTATAACTACAACACAAAACAGGTTATTGAAGACATCATTGCCTTCCATCTTAGCTCTTCATTGGGATTCAAACTTCGATTCAATCAGAACTTTTTAGTGATAGAACTTATAGCTTTTTAATTATTGGATTAAGTTTTTGATTTGATTCATAAACTGTAAGTCCTTTTTCATATTTTTACCTTGTTTTTCTAGGGAAATATATTATTTGTTAAATTGTACCAAGCTTGATAGATTCACTCTTTTCTTTCTTACTTCTGTATCAGCCTAGACACATAACAATATAATGCACATAACATTCACTCCACTCCACAGTTCAACTACATCCAGCCAACTGCAGTCTCCACTTATTTTCTTTAATCCAAACTTAGTTTTTTTCTTCTCAGTCCCGTGGAAAAAAGTAAATCTATCAATTATGGTAATCTCATTCAAACATTCACTCTTTTCTGTCGTAGGCTACCACTTTATGATATCACCTGATGAGTAGCTGTTTGTTGATTTCAAGCCAAGTCTGTTTTTCATCAAATATCAATAAATACAGGATCCATCTTGCACATATCCAAGTTTCAAATAAATCATCAATACAATTTTAAAAAAAGCTGATGAAAAATTATTTAGCACGTAAGACTCCGATCCTAAATTACCGTGTGAAAGGGCTTTGACAGCTGAAATGCACCCACGTTTCCATCTACTTTTGTTCATCACTTATCAATCTGTATTGTTTTCTGTTTTATTCAAAATGCATTTATCATATTGTTTGCATTCACTCCGCATTTCATCTGCATCCATTCTGAATTGCATTTGTATTCCATTTTCGTTTCACTGGTAAAGTTACCTATTTAAAGGTCTGTATCTTGCTAAAACTGACTTTGGACAAACATAAATACAGACTGACAGATTTACAAACAGCTGTATGAACAGATGTACAGACAGATGTATGGGCAGATGTGCAAAAATATGAACAAAAGTAGAAAAATGAATGGACAGATATACTAACAGCTATATGAATAGCTGTAAGAACATATGTAAAACTGTAAGAAAGTATGCACAGATGTAAAAAAAGATGTATGGACAGATGTACTAACAGCAGTATGAACAATGTGTAAACAGCTGTATGTACAAACAAATGTATGAAAAGATGTACAAAAAGTTGTATGGACAGATATACTAACAGCTGTGTGAGCAGATGTACCAACTGATGAAAAACCAAATGAACAGATGCACAAACAGCTGTATGAACAGACATACAAAGGATATATGAACAGATGTAAAAATGGATATTATGAACAGATGTAAAAATGGATATTATGAACAGATGTACAAATAAATGTATCAAAAGATATACAGATGTATGAACAGGCATAAACACAATATCGCAGTATAAAATTCTTCCTTTACAGATACTGTCCTGAATAGATATTATTACAAAGAAACTTTTACAAACCAATTATTATATTATTAACATCCCAACTTACTAGTCACCATGATTGTTCGCGAGTTGCCACCAAGACTGTCTTTCAACAACCATGTCAGCACTGAATCTCGGTATGGAATGAACTGATTCTTCCCTGGTTTGACTCCTTTCTCAGACATCTCAGCTGAAAACAAAATATAAAGATGATAAGAAAGTTTTACAAATATAGGTATATTTATATAAATGTGTGTGTGTGTGTGTGTGAGAGACAGACTGACTGACACAGATAACTGTGTTCACTATCTGTAAAATCACCTCAGTTTTAAACATGTTACCAATGTTTCAGTTGTTCAAATATGCATTTAATATAGTTCTTTTGTTAGAGAGAGAGATAGAGAGAGAGAGAGAGATATAGAGAGAGAGAGAGAGAGAGAGAGAGAGAGAGAGAGAGAGAGAGAGAGAGAAGGAATCCAAAACTAAGAGAAAATATAGCTATCTCTCTCTCACACACACAGAGAAACATAATAAGGCTCTTGACACTCATAGATACAAATAAATTAGTAAAGTTAGTAGGAATCTTCACAAGATCATGTACTATAAACATCCAGAGCAGTGATGCTATAAATGGGTTATGGGAAGACTGCATTGGCTTCTGACACATGCTGTATGACTATTAGCAGCTAACAAGGATCATCACAAATTCATGGCAATAAGTGGCAAATATGTTAAATGGACCAATCAAAATCCATAGAATCTGTATAATTATTTTAAATGGACCAATCAAACAAAATCCATAGAATCTGTAGAATTATTTTAAATGGACCAATCAAACAAAATCCATAGAATCTGTAGAATTATTTTAAATGGACCAATCAATCAAAATCCATAGAATCTGTATAATAATTTTAAATGGACCAATCAAACAAAATCCATAGAATCTGTAGAATTATTTTAAATGGACCAATCAATCAAAATCCACAGAATCTGTAGATTTTAAATGGACCAATCAAAATCCATAGAATCTGTATAATTTTTTTAAATGGACAAATCAATCAAAATCCATAGAATCTGTATATTTTCTGATGTCTTTGAAGTATTTATATTTGATTCTGAATGAAAGGTATGGACTCCAATGCAAAGTGTACCTGGGTACTTGTTATTTTTATGTATATTAAATTTGTATTGTTTGCTTAATTTTTGTTTACAGTTGTAAGTTATAACAAGAATGCTTACATAGCTAACTTTTGTCAATGACTAAGTTGTAAACAACTTGTATACACTGCAAGAGTTAGATATAATTTTTATTACAGTTACGCTAGGATTTTCTATTGGAAATATTTATAGTCTATAATGTTAAAGGTAAAGTGAAAATGTGTATAAATAAAGTCTTGATAAACATAATTCATTCCTGTTCTATATCAGTCAGTTGGAATCTAAGATGAGATGATGTTTACCTGAACTATATTGTATCTCAACCTTGGAACTTAATGAATGAATCAACAAACTTAATAAATGACTCATCTTACAAGGCAAACATACTACTGGTAAAAAATTTAATATTTAATTATTATTAACTAAGTAGCCCTTATGAACTGTACTGATAATACACATAATATAGGTATATATAACAACACAGACTGGTATCCTTACCTAATTGTGATATTACATTGCCAAGGGACACAAGGGATTTATTTATGCTGCCTCCTTCACGTAACCTTACACCTGTGGCCCCAGTAGCTGTAGCTCTTTCACTGAAATTCAAACAATTATTCTCTCATTAAGTTAATAAATCCTAAAAATAACTAGGCTCATGAATACATGAAACTATGTCAAAATACTTTAAAAATTTTCTGTATATTTATGAAAACTTTTCTACGTTCTCTGATCTCCGATAATAAAACAGTGAAGAAACAATTTCTGGCAAAAAAAAAAATTCCCCAGACATAAAACCTACTGGATAACCAAAAGTAATATACTGCTCTCTCAATAACTTGCACCTGGTTAACTCACAAAATTGCTTATAACATGTGGCAGATGATTATCCCCATTTTTCTAAATATGCAAAATGAATTTAGCCATATTTGTTGAACTGAAGAAAACTGCAAAGCTGGTAAATGAAACCATGATATAGTGCTCATTTTGCTGTCATAAACAGTAGTTAAGTGTCCATAAATTAGAATCAACATCATGAAATTATCAGCTAATAATAAGTCCTAAATTTTGTTACATTTTCTTTACAAAACAAAATTCGTAGTTCACAGTAAATGATATTTTATGAAATTTTTATCATTGAAAATGACAATAATGCCTATTGAAGAAATAAACAGCAATGGAAAAAGTTGTCAAGTGACAGTTGCATTTTAGTTGCATATTTTAATTCAGTTTAGTGTAATCACCATAAATGTGATGGGTCCTCATATTCAATGTCAAATTGTCATTGCTATTTCGGTGGATATTCATGTGAGAACAAAATTGACAGCCAACTGTGTTTTGATCTCTAATTTGTGGATATATTTGATGTATTGTTAATCAAAAGACCAACTTTTAATGATCATGGCTGGGCAACCAAACAATAGATCATAGTGAACTCAGAATTCCTAAACTAGCAGTTAGAGATTTGCTAAAGGATAAGCAGAAATTTATCTATTATTTGCAACAAAATCATGGAATCAATATTTCACTAATAAAACAATTAAAAAGTTTCAACAATGCCAGTTGTCCAATGAAACAAATGTCTCTACATTTTGAAAAGAATCTCATTTTATTATGCAAAAAGCAGTGATGTAATATACTGTTTTGTTGGTGCACAGGTTATCTTCAAAATAAAGGTAATTTATACCAAAAAAATTGAACAATGTAACAATAACTATTTATTGATAATTATTCCCAATGTTATTATAAAACAATTATTCATCCATTATATAGTGTTGCTACATACCACCACCACCCCTTCCACTGTCTTCTTGATATTTGGTTGGGATGGCACCCCTATATTCTGAGGTCCCTCACTAACATGTGCCTCGCTTATAGTGTGGTCTACATTTATGGACCTAGTTGTACATTAGATATTGAGGGTAAGGTGAACTGTGATTTATTGTTTGACAGAAAGAATTTTTGGACATTAGTTATGTAATTTTAAGTTTCTCATGGTACCAATAATATTTATACAGAAGATGATTCATATTGGCATACTTTCAAAGTAAACTAGATCTGTGTTTATACAGCACAATTTGTTTGTAAAACACAAATGCCACAACTACAAACCATTTCAAGTCAGAAAGGTTAAAATATTAAAAAAAAATTAACAAACTGATATAATATACCTGCCATATTGCCAGGCAGTGTTGTGGAGGGGGGGGGACTAAAAAGTGTGTCATTATGTCTTGGGGGGGGGAAAGCAGTGCTTATGAGCTAAAAAATCTGATGTCCAATTGAGAAAAAGCTATAAAAAAAATAACTGGAAATTCAGATGATAAAAAATACAATAGCAGATCTAATTTCCTTGAAGCATTTAATACACTTACAAACCACCAACAGTTGTTAGGCTTATTATAGCATTGTCCGATAGCATCACCAAACATGTGCTACACATAAACAACCATACAGACATTCAGTACAAATATACCATGTTCCTGTCTTTAACATTCTTTGGACAGTGGAATATTTTCTTAATTTGCTATTCCTTGCTGCTGTTAAATGTTCAGGGAGGGGCAGTGAAAATACTATAAATATTTGTGCTCGTCTTTTTCCTCATTTGAGACTAGATGGTAATGATGTTCAAAATTCCCAAATATCTTGCTGAATTTTTCTCAGCACAGGATTATAAAAATGATGCCCGCTCGGCAATCAGCAAGGTCATAAAATAAAGCAGTCAGTGCATTTTCTTTGAATATGCAATATTAATAACAGCATGATATAAAACTACACATCCACTGTGAAAATTTCATGCTGTTTTATCTCTTCAAATTTTCTATTTAAAAAAATGCACTTATATAACATGTTATTTTGAAATTTACCAACTATATATATTTATTTTAAAATTGCCAGACTACAAAATTTGAACCACACATAAGTTTCCCAATAGTCAATATGTAAAGGAGACTTGCAACGGAGTCTACAATTTTGTACAGGACTTATGCTTGATGAGCATTTAATTTTCATTCTACTGACAGGAGTGAGAATCAAAATTAAACACCAATAACAGTATACTAATGTTGTATGTCTATACAAATAGTGGAACCTGCTATAACACCCATTGTTACAACACAAATTCAGATAGAGCAGTCATGGTGTGATTCCTGAAAATTTGAAATGATTTCACCATTGCTATTTACATAATTAACACAGTAGGGGGTCCCTGGACTTGTGACTTCTATTTTAAAAATATGGCACTGAAATCTTCTTACCCACAAAATTTAACTGGCAAATCCAGTGAAGCTAACAGGCTGTGTTGATAAATTTAGTTGGGTATGGTGGCTTTATTTGCTGATGTCATTGGCTTGACCAGATCCAAGGGTTTTGCCTTTGCGACGCTAAATCTCTAAGACAGAAACTTGAGAGGGTTGACTCTGCATGCCAGCCAACAGCTCTCTGACTGAAATGTTTTAATGCAAGGCTTGCAGAGGGGGCTCGAATATCATGAGCTGTAATCTTTATAATGCAGCTCTGGTTTGTGAGACCACAGAGTACACTGAGTGGATAACCCACTTCAGGCACGATGGGCTTGAGGGGTGATATCCAGTTTCTAGTGGCATTTGTGTGTGCCACAACTAGTCTCTATGCATTTCAAGCAGTGCTTGAGACCACAAACAGGATCTTGCATGGCTGCTACATTTGACTTGTTGATGGAAGATAGGGAGTAAATGACAACTCTGGTTACCAAGGGATAGTAAACTTTTTTTGGCTAAAAAAAACCTGCTTGTGTCAAGAGTACCACTGAAATATCCAATCTGTACTGAACTGATATTTCAGGTCAATGAAAAGGGCATACAGTTCACTTACCCTGCATACTGAGGCTAACACTATCAGGAAACATGTCTTGTATGATAAAAGTTAGAGGTTTGAATTTACTCAAATTGAGCCATGTTAAACCCCAGGACAGGTTTTATTTTGGAAACAGGGTTGAATGATATCAAAATTAGCTAAATGATCTGAAAGGTCTTTATCATACACAATGACCTATTTGTCATGATTCCAGAATGTGTCTGATATCATAAAGTGGTAGCCTATGACAGTGATGGGGGCAATCTGTTTCTCCTCAAAATCAGAGAAACAAGTCTGCCAGTTGAGGGATTATGGCATTCAAAAGGACAATGTTATTGGTCTACACCACTCCCTGGAAATGTGCCACCTTCCCTTGCAAGCCTATAGAGTGGAGGGCCTTCTTGCAATGCACCATTGCATGCCTATAGAGTGGAGGGCCTTCTTGCAACACACCTTTGCAAGCCTATAGAGTGGAGGGCCTTCTTGCAATGCACCATTGCAAGCATAGAGTGGTGGGACTTCTTGTAACACACCCTTGCAAGCTTATAGAGTGGTGAGCCTTCTTGCAACACACCCTTGCAAGCCTATAGAATGGTGGACCTTCTTGTAACACACCCTTGCAAGCCTATAGAGTGGAGGGCCTTCTTGTAATGCAACCTTGCAAGCCTATAGAATGGTGGACCTTCTTGCAACACACCCTTGCAAGCATAGAGTGGTGGGACTTCTTGTAACACACCCTTGCAAGCTTATAGAGTGGTGAGCCTTCTTGCAACACACCCTTGCAAGCCTATAGAGTGGTGGGCCTTCTTGTAACACACCCTTGCAAGCCTATAGAGTGGTGGGCCTTCTTGCAACACACCCTTGCAAGCCTATAGAGTGCAGGGCCTTCTTGCAACACACCCTTGCAAGCCTATAGAGTGGTGGGCCTCCTTCCTCTCAAGATTCTCTCCATAATTATAGGTTTAAATTGTTTTTCTTGCAAGGCTATCTGGATAAGAGCCAACCATGCAGAGGATTTGAGCCTGGGAAGAGATGGAATACCTGTAACCATGGTTGCTTGAGGAGATTCAGACAGGCTGGGATATTTGTGGGCAGATCTATCACTAGATCAATTAGATCAGTGATCCAGGACTTGTGATCAAGCAGATCAGTAATCCAGGTCTTGTGATCAAGCAGATCAGTGATCAAGGACTTGTCCCAGCTGAGAGGGGCTATCAGATTCTTCTTGCAATTCTGACCCTGGATTATTTTCAGCACCAGAACCATGAGAGGGTAGACAAAGGCCCGCAACTTCTCTCAACTGATTGACAATACATCCACAACCCAAGTTTCTGTCTGGAATGGGAAAGCTGTGATTCCACCTTGTTGCAAAAGTTGATCATTGGACATCTAAAAATGCACAAATCCAAGTGAAAACGATCTTATTGAGAGAACATTCATATGAATGAATTGACTATCCTAGATAGTATTGACCAATCAGAATGCAAAGGTCAGGTGATATGGTGGCTCCCTGTTTGAGAAGATAGGACACATGATCAAGTAGTCTGATATAATGAGAACTTTTTTCCCCGGGAGCTAACCTTCCCAAAAATGAAATGCTTTGATTAGATCCATCATTTCATGGATGTTCATGTGCAGAAGCTGTTCCCCTGATTCCGACATGTCACTGATGGTAGTTAAAGCCAGCAACAGGTGGGCGGGGTGCTGCTGGAGAAGTCTCAAGTGAAAATCATGGTATGCACTAATGCCATTTTGTGTACAGTTGGGATAACTGTACACAATGTCATTAGTGCATACCATGATTTTCGCTTGCAGCTTCTTCAGCAGGATTGCAAAAGTCAGCCAAACTAGACTGCTCAACAGACTCAGGAATGATCAAATCTTGTGATCATGAATGTTTGATCAATTGCACTTGAAAATGGGCACCACTGTGCCTACAATGTCATTTATAAGGGATGTATAAAACAACATCTGAGTGTGAAGTTGGTAATTGCCAATGAAGTCAGCAGATTTGCACAATATGATACACTGCACACTGGCATTTGTGGACTGCTATCATTTTGTAATAGCAGGGTTATTTATAGATAGAGCTAGCTATTAATTGGAGTTGCTTCAATATTAAGTTTTTTAAATTGTTAATTTGAGAATTCACCAAAATGTTTGCATTGCAGATTTAAGTGCTATACAGTATTATGTTCACACTGCAGATACAATGTGCTATACAGTATTATGTTCACACAGCAGATACAATGTGCTATACAGTATTATGTTCACACAGCATATACAATGTGCTATACAATATTATATTCACACAACATATACAAATGTGATATATGATATTATGATCAGAAAGTAAATTCAAAGTGCTCTAAAATATCATGTTCACACTGAAGATTCAAAGTGCTGTATCATATAAATGTTTATTCAGTGACCTAAATATTTTATCTGACCCCAAAATTAACAGACTTCTTTCTTATCCCAAATGCAGGCCATCCACAAACATTGGTTGAAGTATGTCACTATTACCAAGATTACTGTGTAAAAACCATCTTTCTTCATTCAGTCAGTGACCTTTACCTTAAGAGAATTTGTCTGCAGACCATTATGAACTTTAATAAGGTCAAGGTCCAATATGACTCAAGGAAGAATCCGTAAAGAGTCACTGAGACTCAGAAGAAAATGGTTTCTGTACAATAATTTCAGTTTTCCATTATCTTTAGTTACAAAACTTTGTGCATGGCTCACACTTTATGAAAGTAAGAACCCTGTTAATTTTTTAGTCGAAAGGTTTATTATAATAAATCTGTGAGTTAAGGTTTCAAACTGAAGCAACCTGTTTGCTTTCTTGGAAATGTATCATAAACAGCTGCTAAAAATAGAAAATAAGGAAAATACACAAAGGTCTATGAAGGACAAAAATATTTTTATGCTATTTCTATGCAGCAATCTTCTTTTTTTTATAATAGTCTGAAATTTATAAGATGACTGGGAATAAAGAGATGAAAATAAAAAAACAACTTGTTATTGCTTTATTTCTACTTTCTTCTTAATGTACCAAAAAAGTGTAATATATAACTAGGCAAGTGCAAGACATAATTATGTGAAATAAGCATAATGATTACATCAAAACCATAAAGTATGGCAGGTATACAATAGTACACATGCAAAATACTATAATTAGTACATATCTGGTCAATTAAGGTTCAGTAAAATTAGTAGCAGACATCAAATCTATGTTTTCAGAAGCTTTGCTCAAATTTCATGATCTCTGAAGACAGTGGCTTTAAGTACATCAATTAAGAGCCAGGTATGATTCTCACCTGCCAGCCAAGTCTACTAGGTGAATCTTGCTAGTCTTTTCACTGGGAATTCCATCTCTGATAGTCGCCTGTGAAAGAAAAATTTAACTTAGATGTTTAATCTTGCACAAGAAGTCCAAACATCTGCATGAAGAGCAAGACATTGCCACACATTTTTAATGTACCAACCTTGTAACTCTATATACATGCAAATGCATCCACAGGTCTCACAAAGCACACCTCTGACATCCCTGGGAAAGGATCAAAATTTTACAAGTGCTATGCACATCAATGTACAAACCAAGGATAAAATTTCAAAATTTAGGTCTCTATATTACTGATCAACACAAATGTGTAAGGATTTGCATCATACACCATTACTCATGTATACATATGTACAAGGTCTGGATCATTTAACATTACTCATGTATACATATGTACAAGGTCAGGATCATTTAACATTACTCATGTATACATATGTACAAGGTCTGGATCATTTAACATTACTCATGTATACATATGTACAAGGTCTGGATCATTTAACATTACTCATGTATACATATGTACAAGGTCTGGATCATTTAACATTACTCATGTATACATATGTACAAGGTCTGGATCATTTAACATTACTCATGTATACATATGTACAAGGTCTGGATCATTTAACATTACTCATGTATACATATGTACAAGGTCTGGATCATTTAACATTACTCATGTATACATATGTACAAGGTCTGGATCATTTAACATTACTCATGTATACATATGTACAAGGTCTGGATCATTTAACATTACTCATGTATACATATGTACAAGGTCTGGATCATTTAAGATTACTCATATATACATATGTACAAGGTCTGGATCATTTAACATTACTCATGTATACATATGTACAAGGTCTGGATCATTTAACATTACTCATGTATACCTATGTACAAGGTCTGGATCATTTAACATGACTGTGTATACATATGTACAAGGTCTGGATCATTTAACATTACTCATATATACCTATGTACAAGGTCTGGATCATTTAACATTACTCATGTATACCTATGTACAAGGTCTATATCATTTAACATTACTCATGTATACATATGTACAAGGTCTGGATTGTTATTGTTGTTGTTGCTGTTGTTATAGCACAAGATAGGCTATACATGGTGGCCAGTATTAATGGTGAAGGAAGAACGCCGGAAAACCCCGTGAAGAACCACCGCCCCATGAGAAGCTACTGGCAGGCTTTCTCACTTACCCACGTTAGCAGAGTCTGGACTGGAACTCTCACAGACTTAGGTGAGATGGCAGAGATCCATAATGGTCAGTGCTTTAGACCACTCAGCCATGTGAGGCCCCAGTCTGGATTGTACACCATTACTCATGCATACATATGTACAAGGTCTGGATTGTACACCATTACACATATATACAAATGTGTAACGATTGCATCATACACAATTACTTATGCATACATATGTACAAGGTCTGGATCATTTAACATTACTCATGCATACATATATACAAGGACTGTATCATTTAACATAACTCAAGCATACATGTGTAAGGTCTAGATCATACAACAGTGTGTGTGTGTGTGTGTGTCTGTGCATGTCTGCATGTGTGAAAGGTCAGGATCATACAACCTTACTCACACTAGGTCTGAATCAGGCAACATTACTCATATATACATATGTGTAAGGTCTGGTTCATACATATATATAAAGATTGCATCAAACACTACTCATGTGCACATATGTGTAAGGTTTGGATCATATAACGTTACTCACATGTACACAAATGAAAGGTTTTGATCATACATTACTCATGCATACACATGTACAAGGTTTGGATTATACAACACTTTTTAGCTTTGAAGAGTTTCAAATGTATTTTGATAATGCTAGTCCAACTGTTGTTCATGCAGACTACATTAATTATACTGACTTTGCAAATTTCCAGATTAAAATAATTAAAGTGTTTGTTTTAATACCTTCTCATTTTAGGCATCTCCTTTCTAATGACAAGCCTCACATCATTGTGATATGAGTCACTAACCTTGATAAAACAGGCATCTACACACATATAAACTGATTCACTTATCTTTCAATTTTTAAATTGTTTTTAAAATTAAGACAAAACTAAATGATGCTACATATATGAATACCTAACAAATAATGAAGAGAAATCTTGAGAATAACTAACAATCAAGAGACACCCTAAGAATTCTTTTGTGAAAATCCTACATGAAAACCCACTGTCTACATATCCATCCAGAAGATGCAGCAATCAGAAATTTTCAAAATACATGTAGCTGTTATTTTGGCCATATTTGCTGCAAGATGAGGGCCATTTTCATTAAAACCAACTTGATACTATAAAACGAGTTTTGATAAAAATCTGCTGTCAATATGATCCTCCAATCAGGAGGTGTAATGATAAGATTTTCAAGATGACCACCATGGTAACCATATTGAATGTTGGATCAGCTTCATTTTTATTAAGGACCAACTAGACATCATAAGAACTCATCTGGTGTAAACTCCATGTCAAAATAGCTTTCTGATCAAGCAGATAACTTTCTATTTAACTGGAGTAGCAAATACAAGATTGGCTTTCAGATCAAAAAACTTTAATTTAGAATGAATGTGTCTTCTGGTGAAAACCCTATATTTATAGGATTTTCTTCTTTGGAGGAGAAATAATAAAACAAAATTTATACTGAATATTAGATTGGCAAAATTCCCATTTAGGACTAATTAGACATCATAAAAAAAATCTTATGGTGGAAGGACACTGTCCATATGACCAGCCATACTGAAAATGAGATCTTTACTGATCTCATTTCAGACAAATCAGACACCATAAGAAGTATTTCTGAAAAACGCTATGTTTATAAGACCATTCACTCAAGAAAAATAGTGATAAGAATTTGAAGAGGACCACCATTGAAGCGATACTGCATGTCTGAGCAGTCTTCTTATAAAAGCCCAACACCTGTATAACCATCCATTCAGAAGAAGAAAAGAAAACCGGATATTCAAGAAGACAATTGTTGTTGCTATGGTGGATGCTGAAGTAATGCCATTTTCATTGTGGAAATCAGTATAACAAACTTTTTTTTTTGCAATCCAATTCTACTTGCATGTATATATATATATATAATAAACATATTTTTATAAAGATGAACACTTAAATGGTTCTTCAATGTTTTATATACAAAGATGAGACAATATCACAGTACAAAGATGAGACAATATCACAGTAAAAAGATGAGACAATATCACAGTACAAAGATGAGACAATATCACAGTAAAAAGATGAGACAATATCACAGTACAAAGATAAGACAATATCACAGTAAAAAGATGAGACAATATTCCAGTATAAAGATAAGACAATATCAGTGTAAAGATGCAATTATAATGATTGTGACACTTACCTGTGTGAAGACGATTGTGAAGATAGCATGAGACCTACTGCTGACATCATTCATGTTCGTGGAGGCGGTAGTCCTGGGTACAGTAAAAGTTGAGTCAATATTCAATACATATTCTAAATTGATAAGGAAAAACCAACTTAAAAATTTGAAAACTTCTGATAAGGGATTCATTGCTATAGCAATTTACATCTACTGATTTAGATAAGACATGAGCTCCATGCATTTCAAAATCTCCATGTTTAAACAATGATTCTATGATAAAATTTGAGTCACAAATAAAACTTTTGCTGATCAGTGCTTGGAAATTAGCCAGCAAATCAGACATCAAAATTTTATTATTTGATTAGGAAGTTCATTTAAATTAGCCAAGTATTCTGATCCCAAAATTTTGTTTTGTTTGATACATATGTACCTAAAATATCAATCAGATATCAAACTTTGAGGGAGAGAATGTTTTAATAATCTAAGGAACTGTGATAGGGTGTTTCATTTCAATATGGAAAGATTATTATTCTTTGACTTTAAGGAGGTTTAAATGGATGGAACCAATCAAATTACATTTGCAGATTATCAATTGCAAAAAGCAAATTCTTTTCAGTAAATTATGTTTCTTCACGAATACCCAGTCATGTTGATGTTAGAGATATAAGCTTGCTACCTCCCAAATCAAGTCTGTCAATATAATATAGACAAAGGCAATAACCCATTCCCTCACTATCACTAGGCATCACAAGTTTTAAGCCAAGTGATATTCTAATGAGGATTCTTGGATGGCAGATTGGCTGAAGGTGTTTTAACTTTTTACCTCATTCAATCGCATTTTGACGCCTCTACCCGATTCACATACAAGTGCCTTTTGTCACCTAAACCCAATTTGCATACAAGCACTGTTCGACGTCTCTGTAAACAGCAGCCATTTTGAGCAGGTTTCATAGCACCACCTTCAGGGAAAACCCCTATTAGATACTATTTAAAGTAAGTAGATCATTACTGTGTCTCTTCAAAATAGTGGTTGCATATTTCGTTCAGTACTAGCTCGAGTTTTCACAATTAGAATCACAACTATTGAAGCTTCAATAACTTTGGTAAAGACTGATACTGATGTAGGTAGCCATTAGTTTTTATAAATTATCAAACTCAGCTGATTTAGTGATGTTGTTGTAGGGTTTAACGCCATTTTTCAGCACAAGATAGGCTATACATGGTGGCCAGTATTAATGGAGGAGGAAGAACCCTGGAAAACCTCAGGAAGAACCACAGACTACTGGCAGGCTTTCTCACTTACCCATGTTAGCAGAGTCTGGAATTGAACTCATGCAGACAGTGGTGAAATGGCAGTGATCCGTAACGGTCAGCATTTTAGACCACTTGGCCACTCGGGGCCTCTTTAGTGATATAGATGCAGACAAAGAACTTTTAAATTTCGAGTATGAGGAATGACAGCTACGGATGGTCACGCAGCTGCACTGACTTGATAGTGAACGAGTTCTCTCAAAATTTTAAAGCACATAAAAGTTTCTTCTGTGAAAAATAATTCTAAAGCTGAAACGATCATATTTTACTTTTAAATCTTTCCATACATAATACATGTATACCAAAAATGTAAAATGGTTAAAATTGCTGTTAAACATAACATACACTTCACTCCTTAATTAACAGGCCTATGTGTAGTGCACTGCACTGGGTAACTTTGCTACATGCATATCAAAGGGCTAAAAAGCCATACACTCTATGAGGGAAAGGGTTAAGTAATGTGTTTGGATAAGTATTCATAGAGAAAAATAACTTACTGAAAAAATATGCTTTCTATGTAGAATATGTTCATCTAATCAATTTTAACACTACTACAATAGGAAACAGGAATCACTGAGCATCCTGCCTATGCCTTGTGTATCTGTCTGGGGAAGAAAATGACTGGATTCCTAAAGCAAATGATAACTTGCTCTCCTAGCTTTAGGAGCAATGGTTAAGATGATTATTCAGTTTATCTTAGGGGCTCCTAGTGGCCAAGTGATCAAAAGCGCTCTTTTATTATGGATCACTGCCATCTCACCTCTGCGTGGGTTTGAGTCTAAGATTCGGTGAATGTGGATATATGAGAAAGCTTGCCAGTAGCTTCTCATGGGTTGGTGATTGTTTCCATGGATTTCCTGGTTTCTTCTACCATTATACTGGCTGCCATGTGTGCTGACTTTCACTGGTTGGTAATCTGGGTCACCACCACAGGACCCTCTGTGAAGCAAACTCCCTGATAAAAAAGATGCTTGTGATGTTTTCTGCATGCCAGCCAACACCTTCTAAAATGTCATGGATCATAACAATTATGTTCAAAATGTGCTGCACACAAATCTCGCAAATTTCAGATGATGAAATACTGGTGAGGCATCTCTGATTTTTTTGTGACTTTTGAATCTGTGAAGCTATAAACCCCTTTCAGCACTGAAGATAGATCTTAATAATATTCTGGTTCTTGACATTCAGTCTGATAAAAGATCTTAATAATATTCTGGTTCTTGACATTCAGTCTGATAAAAAATCATTTGTGTATGCCACAATTTATCTCTATGCCTTTCAAGCAGCACTTAAAGGGGTGGACAGGATCTTGCATGGCCAATTCTTTTGATGTCTTTCAAAGTGAGGGAGCATAAGACAATGGGAAAACTGAGATGACACAAAAAGAACTGGAGATATTTTCTGTTCTTGAGAAGTATAAAACTTGCTATGTTTCTGAAGGATATTTTACAACTACACTGGCATCAAAAAAGATGAAGTGGACTTGGCAATGAAATCCATGACTTTGATAAAGATACAAAAGCTGCAAGCTGCTGTTTTGATTAAATGGTACAACTTGAAACTGGTAAAACTTGTCCTGGTAAGCAAAATGAAGATGTGTGAATAAATTCCTAAAGACATTGAGCTTTCACAAACACCAATGCCTGTTTGTTTTTGAGCAACAGTGTCCCCTTTTGTAGAAGATCATCATCATCCTGATTTGAAGAAGGGATGAGGACAAAAGGTTGACATTGTATCAAAGAAATCAGTGGAATATCTGTCATTCAAAGAAAAAAGGCCGATCCAATGAGATTGGAATTGCAGAAGTCTGCTGCCCACCTGTAGGTTGTCTGTCAGTGGTTGGGGTGGCAGGTTAGCAATGAGGGTTAGAAGGCTTGGAGGAGAAACTTGCTTTCCTGGCCCCCTGTAAGGTTGCCTCCTAAACAGCAAGTTGGGATCTTAACTGAGTCTCTGGTACAAAAGATGCCTCTTCCTTTGATCACTTATAATTCCTCTGCTGTAGTGTGGGTTTTAAGTAGCATGGATAGACTGGTGTTGAAAAGATTGCAGTGTGGGTTTTAAGTAGCATGTATGGACTGGTGTTGAAAAGATTGCAGGGTGGGTTTTAAGTAGCATGGATGAACTGGTGTTGAAAAGATTGCAGGGTGGGTTTTAAGTAGCATGGATGGACTGGTATTGAAAAGATTGCAGGGTGGGTTTAAAGTAGCATGGATGGACTGGTGTTGAAAAGATGGCAGGGTGGGTTTTAAGTAGCATGGATGGACTGGTGTTGAAAAGATTGCAGGGTGGGTTTTAAGTAGCATGGATGGACTGGTGTTGAAAAGATTGCAGGGTGGGTTTTAAGTAGCATGGATGGACTGGTGTTGAAAAGATTGCAGGGTGGGTTTTAAGTAGCATGGATGGACTGGTGTTGAAAAGATTGCAGGGTGGGTTTTAAGTAGCATGGATGGACTGGTGTTGAAAAGATTGCAGGGTGGGTTTTAAGTAGCATGGATGGACTAATGTTGAAAAGATTGCAGGAAGGGTATTAAGTAGCATGGATGGACTGGTGTTGAAAAGATTGCAGGGTGGGTTTTAAGTAGCATGGATGGACTGGTGTTGAAAAGATGGCAGGGTGGGTTTTAAGTAGCATGGATGGACTGGTGTTGAAAAGATGGCAGGGTGGGTTTTAAGTAGCATGGATGGACTGGTGTTGAAAAGATTGCAGGGTGGGTTTTAAGTAGCATGGATGGACTGGTGTTGAAAAGATTGCAGTGTGGGTTTTAAGTAGCATGGATGGACTGGTGTTGAAAAGATGGCAGGGTGGGTTTTAAGTAGCATGGATGGACTGGTGTTGAAAAGATGGCAGGGTGGGTTTTAAGTAGCATGGATGGACTGGTGTTGAAAAGATGGCAGGGTGGGTTTTAAGTAGCATGGATGGACTGGTGTTGAAAAGATTGCAGGGTGGGTTTTAAGTAGCATGGATGGACTGGTATTGAAAAGATTGCAGTGTGGGTTATAAGTAGCATGGATGGACTGGTGTTGAAAAGATTGCAGGGTGGGTTTTAAGTAGCACGGATGGACTGGTGTTGAAAAGATGGCAGGGTGGGTTTTGAGCAGCATGGATGGACTAGTGTTGAAAAGATGGCAGGGTGGGTTATAAGTAGCATGGATGGACTGGTGTTGAAAAGATTGCAGGGTGGGGTTTAAGTAGCATGGATGGACTGGTGTTGAAAAGATTGCAGGGCGGGCTATAAGAAGCATGGATGGACTGGTGTTGAAAAGATTGCAGGGTGGGTTATAAGTAGCATGGATGGACTGGTGTTGAAAAGATTACAGGGTGGGTTTTAAATAGCATGGATGGACTGGTGTTGAAAAGATTGCAGGGCGGGCTATAAGAAGCATGGATGGACTGGTGTTGAAAAGATTGCATGGCGGGCTATAAGAAGCATGGATGGACTGGTATTGAAAAGATTGCAGGGCGGGTTTTAAGAAGCATGGATGGACTGGTGTTGAAAAGATTGCAGGGCGGGTTATAAGTAGCATGGATGGACTGGTGCTGAAAAGATTGCAGGGCGAGTTATAAGTAGCATGGATGGACTGGTGTTGAAAAGATTGCAGGGTGGGTTATAAATAGCATGGATGGACTGGTGTTGAAAAGATTGCAGGGCGGGTCTTAAAAAGCATGGATGGACTGGTGGGTTTTAAGTAGCATGGATGGACTGGTGTTGAAAAGATTGCAGGGTGGGTTATAAATAGCATGGATGGACTGGTGTTGAAAAGATTGCAGGGCGGGTCTTAAAAAGCATGGATGGACTGGTGTTGAAAAGATTGCAGGGCGGGTTTTAAGAAGCATGGATGGACTGGTGTTGAATAGATTGCAGGGTGGGCTATAAGAAGCATGGATTGACTTGTGTTGAAAAGATTGCAGGGTGGGTTTTAAGTAGCATGGATGGACTGGTGTTGAAAAGATTGCAGGGTGGGTTATAAGTAGCATGGATGGACTGGTATTGAAAAGATTACAGGGTGGGTTATAAGTAGCATGGATGGACTGGTGTTGAAAAGATTGCAGGGTGGGTTATAAGTAGCATGGATGGACTGGTGTTGAAAAGATTGCAGGGCGGGTTGCAAGTTAGAGAAGCAGTTTCTGAGCTGCCTGCCTCTGAACATCCTCCATCGTTTCCCCCAAAAGTAATGACAAGCTAAACCACATCATTCATAGTGCCAGGGTACAATATAGCTTGAGCAACAAGGAATGCAAACCTGCATCATGTTGTATTTGCAGTGGCAGTTAGTGCATTCACCAAGCAATTTGGGCCGCTGATTTCTCAGCAAGTCATAAAATTGTCAATGAGAATAAGTGTAGCATTGAAGACATGGCAACAACATTTAAAAAAAAACAACCTCAATGTGTGCAAATAGGCATGCCACACATTTTGACCACCACTATATTATTACCCAGTATGGAAGGCATCAAAAGCGCGTTTTATACCAGTACAATGAAAAAGTCATTGGTGCCTGGCTTTCCGAAAAGATAGTCTAAGCATTCCCAGACCACAGATTTCTTCTAGACATTAATCTCTCTGATCTTTACTGATTGGGAAAGCAGCCAGAAGGATGGACTCTCTTCTACATTGTAAATATCTACTGAAGAAAGTACCTTATAGGGGGAAGGCATTTTGAAGCTGACAGAACCTTGTGTATCTCTTCAATGGCAGCCTTAAAGCTTTAAAGCTGAAAACAGTCCACTCAATGGTTGGATCTGGGTAAGGCTGCAGCATAGGAGTATCTTCACACTCACTGTGTGTAGTATCCAGTTCATATTCTGCCTCCATATCTATATCAACCATGGATGATGTCATTTCTATATAAGTCATGGTAACTGCTCTGTACTGGTACTGATGGTTGATTCACCAGGATCATGGTTTGCTTCACTGCTGCCTGTGTGAAGGCAGTCTGGTCAGTTCTGGTCCGAATCATGCAATGGGCATGGCAGGATAGACTGATCTAGACATTCCCAAGTATGTGCAGTTATAGGCATGGCAACATGGATGGATCTATCAATAAGACCCCTATTTGAGGCATAGCAACATGGATGAGTCTATCAGTAAGACCCCTGGATGGAGACAAAACATGGTGATATGGATGAATCTATCAGTAAGACCCATGGATGGAAATGAGGCATGGCTACATGGATGTGTCTATCAGTAAGGCCCCTGCATGGAGACAAGGCATGGCGACATGGATGAGTCTATCAGTAAGACCCCTGCATGGAGACAAGGCATGGCGACATGGATGAGTTTATCAGTAAGACCCCTACATGGAGAAAAGGCATGGCAACATGGATGAGTCTATCAGTAAGACCCCAGCATGGAGACAAGGCATGGCGACATGGATATGTCTAACAGTAAGACCCCTTAATGGGGGGACAGCTGGACTGCCTGGATATTAATACCTTATTATAGGATGAATCCAATCAGTATGTAAAACATAAAAACATGCTTGGACTTGTGGGATAACTTTCACCTTTTGGGTTGCCAAAAAATGAGGGGGCACTCCCAAAGTGTGTCTAAATTACCTGCGCACAAAAGAGAGATACAGGGACAAAATCTGCAGAGGAATTGATTAATTGTACCAACATCTCCTATACCTGTTGATGCATCTGTAATTCAAAGGATGGTGTAAAAGTAGATTGACAGAAAAACTTCACTGTTTTGCTGCCCCATTCTACAGATGTCATAGTAGCTGATGTTTGTATATGATTACTTTTGGCAGTTGTGGGGAAAGTACCTTGTCCTACACAAGGTTTGCAAGAGATGAGTACTTAAGACATCCATGTTGCCCTATCAAAATTTTCCCCATTTCATTGCCTTTGGTCAACTTCTGCACAACAGCTGCCAATACATCCTCAGACCATATGGCACAAACACTGCATGGAATGCATTTTAATCTGAGGTTAAATAAACAAAGCTTGTGAATGTGATAAATTCAAGAAAATATTGTACACTATAAAAACATATACAACAATATAAATCCGCAATATAAATCCAAATTCCGAGATGAACAGCTAAAATTCATATTAATATTGGTGAGGATTTATAAGATGCATCCAATTTTGATTATGACTGAAGTTTAAAGGTAGGTGATGGATAAGAATTATTGCCCTTTGTCTACATCGGCTTTTTTATATTTTTAGTACAGTTGGATTAAGGAGCTAGCAGGCTTATATTCCTAATATTAATGTGATTGGGGACCATATTCAAAGGAGAGACAACTCTGTCTACTCATTTGCATACCAATTTCTTAAAGCATGTTCTTTTGATTTTAATATTCTTCCAGTAACAGAGACAAAACTCCTAAGTATACTGAAAACAATTTTGATCCTATATATTGCTGAATTGGTACATGTTATATAGTAAATTGTGTCTACCATATTTACCATATATGTTCGGACACTTTTTTTGTTGAGACACTATATTAATATTAAAAGTTATTTTTTGTGCACTATGTTTTGGGACACATTTTTTCAATTATTAAGATGTGGGACACGTTTTAATTCATTCAAAAATTTCATGTTGAATAATGCATTCCAACTCAAACTTTACTTTAAAAATATACTTGTGTACTTGAGATAAATCTCTTCAATCGATGCAGCAGCATCTCATCAACACAACCATTGTCCTGCACATGTACAATCCATTCTTTCTGTGTATGAATATTTTTGTTTTTAGCTTTTTCCTACTGTGAAAAACTGTTAGAGGTAACACATCACCAGATGTGGAAACTGCATGGACAAAAGTCTTATTTTTTTAAATCTACAGCAATCTTGCTAATTCTCACACTTTTGTTCCCCCATCTTATCATAAGTCCATCCAGGAATGCAATCAAAGTACACTAGAATTTCATCCATGTTAATGATCATATTATGAACAAAATCATCTACTTCTCTTCTGGCTTTCAAGAATTCATGACTTTTTTTCTTCAAATATTCTGGGCAATGCTGGGTCATCGTTGTCCATGCATGAAGCACTATATTGTGTCAGAGATCATTCCATCGTTTCAATTTATTTTCAAAATTCCTGTGAATGCCAGTGAAAAGAAGTCAAAATATGCTTTTAGATACTGTCATATAACTGAACTGGATAATTATTCAATCTTGATTATTTTGCACCTAACACTGTCATGCATGAATTGCAGTCTTCAAAATATCATTTGATTTCCCTTTCTTTTGCAAAATCATGATTTAATTTCTCCAAATATTCTGGGCGACACTGGGTCATCTATGTCCATGCATGAAGCACTATATTGTGTCATTTTAAAATTTATTCAATTGTTTCAAATTATTTTCAAAATCCCATGAATACCAGTGAAAAGTAATCAAAATTAGCTTTCATATCATAACCGTCTTTGTATATAAAATTGTTGTAAAAATCAGCACACTTAAAACAATCCAAAGCTGGCTTCCAATGTCAGCTTGCTTTACAATAAACTAATATCCTTTAAGAAACAAAAATGACTTCCAAGCATCCAAGGTCAGCTTGCTTTGTAATAAAAAAAACCTTTGTCTTTGATGTCCTGTTGGTAAGTTCAAAGGAGTTTACTGCTTCCTCTTGCTTCTATGTGCTTGGCATGTAGTTAAAATTAATATAAAGGAGCATTAATGTCTGCGGGTAACTAATATACACTGCAATAACTTACTTTAATGATACTATTGTAAACCGTGCTGGCAAATAGATTGTCACTTGCACTCAACTGAATGTGTTTTCAAATAAAGATTTTTATTTGTGAGATACTGTCATACAGTAGACCTGGATATAATTCAATCTTGGTTATTTTGCACTTACCACCATGTCATGCATGAATGACAGTTGTCTTCAAGTTATATTTTGATTATTTCCCTCTAATTTGCAATTTTGTTGGATCCACTTTTCAGTCAGATAACAGTCAAACCTTTGAGCATGACCAAACACGATCAATGTTCACGTTAATGAACAATGTGTTTTATTATTGGACACACAACAGTATGGAAGCCTATGCTACATATATGGATTTCATGGATATATTTTATTCTTTAATGCTCATGTTGATAAAAGTGATAAATGACAAGGTTAGTTTTTCTTTTTATAATTCAATAAGCGTTTGTTTATCTATTTTATTGCAATATGCAGCAGGGTCCAATTGGAATACAAATTTAAATTTCATTTCTTAAGTTCTGGGACTTATGACCTAGGTGAAAAAAGTTTTACCAAAGTTCTGGGACAAGAAAAAATAATTATTTTATCATGTCCCAATATATATGGTAAATAGGGTACTTTCCCCCCTTATTTTGGGCAAGCTCTTGTATAGTCAACCAATTAATTAAATTTGCCAGCACTCAACTGGGCATGCTCTTGTCCAGTCAAGGAATTACATAAAATTTGTCCCACTCAGTTGAGTAAGCTTTTGTCCAGCCAACCAATTCAATAAAATCTGCCCCACTCCTTAAGGTAGGCTATTATCCCATTCAGTTGGGCAAGCTCTTATCCAGTTATCTGTGGAATCTCTGTTATGCAAACATTTAATAAAAGTTGCTATTCTTGTCTATAAGAACATAACATATTCAAATCCATTACACAAAAAAAAAATAAACCAATGGAGCTCTGCTCTTGTAATGCTGTGATTATCCACTTATGATGATTTTTAAAAATCCTCATTACATCCAAACTTAACTAAATCAGAATCAGCACATGCAGAAATAAAGTTTGTATACTGTTACACAGTGTAGGGAAACCATCCTCTTCTTTATTTACTGGCCTTTATGCACATAAATGTTATATTAGAATATGAACACGAGGAAAATACTTACCTGAGTCCATTTCCCTTTATTATTAATTCTTCTATATCTTCATAGGTGTTCACAATGAATCGAGATAGACCTTAAAAAGAAGAGTTTGTTGTAATTTAAAAGAAGATAATCAATAAAAAATATTTTAAAAAATTAACTTATGGACGATGGTTAATACTCTTGATATGACACTAAATGTAAATCTAACAACATAATTGTTAACTGTTGTGACCCTAATGTCTTAATCTAGGTAACACAGGTGAGCAAAAACCAACAAGTTTTATACATTTCAACTAATAATTTATTTCCCTAGAATACAAAATGAAAATTTAAAAAGACCTAACAGAATTGTAAATTAAATCTGAAACAGTCCTGAAAAATATATCACAAGTCCAAAAGTATAGAGTACTCCAAATTAATTTCTACTGTGTTCTGAATTCCAATTTTTAATGTGCTGATTAACCAATAGCCTGGAACAGTGTTGTACTATCAGTCCTGATGTATCACAATGATATAATCCAAAACATTTTAAAATGAATTCACAATAATTTCGAAATAGTGATTTTGTTTTTAAGTCAAATAGCACTTTGTTTTTTACAATGAATAATTTAAATAAATTAAATTCTCTCAACTGAAAACAATTCAAATTCATTCCATTATCACTAAATGTTGATCATGTAACAAAAATCCTACTGTACAAAGGCAGAAGTTCCAATCAGGAATTGTGCAAGCATTCTTTGACTTGTTTCAAGGCTTCTAGTGAACTAGTGTGATAATTGTGGAAAAGACTACATTTGAGAGACCACTAGACGGCATAAAACAAGAGTCTAAGAACACTCATACACAAAAGTGAATCAATCTGCTCAATTTCAGCTTATTCATTACCAATTCATTGTAAATTTCAAACAAATGTTTACTTTACATGACTTTGTGATGAAGGCATGTATTATTTTACTACCTTACATAACAAGCTAATTCTTTTGATTGAGAGTAGGGAGGGACTTCTCTCTCACCTGGGCACTCAAAGCATTGAATAATATATCATTATAACTTGGTGAATGTCTTCCTTTTCTTCTTTGTCTCAAAAAAAATTATTTATCAGTACATACATACAAACCCAGTACATGATGGATTCCAAATGTGGAACCCAATATTTAGACCACCCTGCTAATGTAACTTTCTTTTTGCTTGGCTAATGGTCACAATTGTGATTTTGTAACTGTATATAATTCCACTGGGAGTCACAATTATTACCTCTTTGTATAATAGATGCAAGTTACCTTTGAGCAACAAATACACATGAACCATTTAGTTAAGTCACCCTATGGTAGGTAATATACTTGAATGAAGATCATTTTACCTCCATGGAGAGTAAATGAGCAACAAGTAGTTACTATTTCCCCCTTGTCATAATTTTTAACATTCATCTCATTTACCACAATATACCCTTCTGGTAAAATATGGGCTTACACATATTCATTGTACAAAGATGTCACTGGAGGGCACCAAATTATAGACTGTGACCTAATGGTTGAATTGGTATATAATGATTTGCTTCAGGACTATCTTTTAATGACTATCTGTTTAATGAATGAAATATTGGTTTAGCTATATCAATAAAGGCAAACATCAATATTAGCCTTGTGTAATAAAATAAAAAGACTTTTGGGGGCATACAATTGTTTAAAATAAATATATGGAGTCAAACAGAGAACAAAATAAATTAATAAATTACCATTTAAAAATTACCAATAATACACTTACATGAAGTTACTCATTAAGTGATTCAAAATGCTACTAAACTACTTTCATGTATCAATGATTTCAGCACAATCTGTACTGACATACAGCAAAAAAAAGCAAATTACATGTAAAAAGAAAAATCTGTTTTTAGCATGTATGAAATAAATGGTTTTGTGTTGTATATCAACATGAAAACCTGTTTTTAGCATGAATGAAATAAATGGTGTTGTGTTTTATGTTGACATGAAAACCTGTTTTTAGCATGTATCAAATAAATGGTGTTGTGTTGTATGTCGACATGAAAACCTGTTTTTAGCATGTATCAAATAAATGGTGTTGTGTTGTGTGTCGATAACATGAAAACCTGTTTTTAGCATGTATCAAATATATGGTGTTCAGTTTTATGTCGACATGAATGGTGCTGAGTCATTTGTGTGTCAAATGAATTCAGTAATTTTACCTACATTTCACAATGCTTATGTGAAATTTAGTAAGCTATAGACATGGTTATCATTTGCGATCCTGGCCAGAATAAACTATAGAATCCCAATATTTCTATGTAAAACTTCATGTATTTGTTATACAGCATATACCATAATAGTGCACTTCAAGGCAACATACACAGTAGTAGTGGCCTAGGGTAACATGCACAGTAGTGGGCCTCAAGGTAACATACATAATAGTGGGCTTCAAGGTAACATACACAGTAGTGTACCTCATGTACAGTAGTGGGCCTCAAGATAACATACACAGTAGTGGGCAACAAGGTAACATACACAGTAGTGGACCTCATGCACAGTAGTGGGCCTCAAGATAACATACACAGTAGTGGGCAACAAGGTAACATACACAGTAGTGGACCTCGTGCACAGTAGTGGGCCTCAAGATAACATACACAGTAGTGGGCAACAAGGTAACATACACAGTAATGGGCCTCAAAGTAATATGCACAGTGGTGGGCCTCAAGGTAACATACACAGTAGTGGGCCTCAAGGTAACATACATGGTAATGGGCCTCAAGGTAACATACTGTAGTGGGCCTCAATGTTAACATACACAGTAGTAGGCCTCAAGATTACATACACAGTAGTGGGTCTCATGGTAACATACACAGTAGTGGGTCTCAGGATAACATACAGTAGTGGGTTTCAAGGTACCATACACAGTAAAGGGCCTCAAGATAACATGCATAGTAGTGGGCCTCTAGGTAACATGCACAGTAGTGGGCCTCAAGATAACATGCACAGTTGTGGGCCTCAAGGTAACATGCACAGTAGTGGGCCTCAAAGTAACATATACTGTAGTGGGCCTTAAGGTAATATACACAGTAGTGAGCCTCTAGGTAACATACACAGTAAAGGGTATCAGGGTAACATACACAGTAGTGGGCCTCAAGGTAATATACACTGTAGTAAATCTCTAGGTAACATACACAATAGTGGGCCTCAGTGTAACATACACATTATTGGGCCTTAAGGTAATATACACAGTAGTGAGCCTCTAGGTAACATACACAGTAGTGAACCTCTAGGTATCATGCACAGTAATGGGTCTCAGGGTAACATACACAGTAGTGGGCCTCAGGGTAACATACACAGTAGTGGGCCTCAAGGTAACATACACAGTAGTTTGCCTCAGGTTAACATATTCACAGTAGTGGGCCTCAAGGTAACATACACAGTAGTGGGCCTTAAGGTAATATACACAGTAGTGAGCCTCTAGGTAACATACACAGTAGTGAACCTCTAGGTATCATACACAGTAATGGGTCTCAGGGTAACATACACAGTAGTGGGCCTCAGGGTAACATACACAGTAGTGGGCCTCAAGGTAACATACACAGTAGTTTGACTCAGGTTAACATACACAGTAGTGGGCCTCAAGGTAACATACACAGTAGTGGGCCTTAAGGTAATATACACAGTAGTGAGCCTCTAGGTAACATACACAGTAATGAGCCTCTAGGTAACATAGACAGTAATGGGTCTCAGGGTAACATACACAGTAGTGGGCCTCAAGGCAATATACACTGCAGTAAGCCTCTAGGTACCATACACAATAGTGGGCCTCAGGGTAACATACAACAGTAGTGGGCCTCAAGGTAACATACACAGTAGTGGGCCTCAAGGTAACACACAATAGTGGGCCTCAAAGCAACATACATAACTGTGGGTCTCATGGTACTATACATAACAGTAGGATTCAAGTTACCATGTTATATAACAGTGAGACTTGAGGTACCATACATAACAGTGGGACTCAAGGTACCATACGTATCAGATTTATCCTTGTTGACAAGGAAGCAGGTGTGGTATAAATGCAAAATTCTTTGCATGAGTCATGTGAAGACCCATAGACTGATATTTAGACTGCAAGGAAGAGCCATAAGCTGGTACACAATGTCCCTGAAAGCTAATCTCTGGAAGAGTTTGGCAGACTTGTGATGGAGAATGTGAAGGTGCCCACCTTGGAGGTCTAGGTTAACTGTAGAATATTGCTCCTGAATATGACATCCTGAGCATCTCCATTCTTAACTTGGATACCAGAATATGCTGACCGAGAGAACTTAAACTTATAAAAAGTCTAAGCTTGCCACTGTCCATGGAAATTATGAAACATCTGGTACAAAATACCAGTCAGCTTGTGCTGTAAACAAAATTTACTTTTTGTAATGGGATTGTTTCATTTCTTGCTGCTCACTATCTGGCTTGCATGGGTTAATGGGGATGTCTGAAGCAACATAAACCCTTGACAGCAAGAAAGAGTCAAGGTCACTGGGGATGTCTGAAGCAACATAAACCCTTGACAGCAAGGAAGGGTCAAGGTCATGGTGATGTCTGAAGCAACATTAACCCCTGACAGCAAGAAATGGTCAAGGTCATGGTAGAAGCCTGAAGCAACATAACCCTTAACAGCAAGCAAGATTCAAGGAACATCACTTGGAACCCCTTTAAGACAATTTGCAAGACCTACAGGTCTTGCATGACAGAGTCTCTGGGGTTCTGTCGTAAAGTGTTTAAGTATTCCTCCTGCCAAGATCTTAGAAACATTCAGCATAAACATGGTGTTATCTGCAGAATGGCTGCCATGGAGAAAAACTATTTAGAAATCAAACTTTTTTCCATATCTTGCCAACACTTTCCCTAGGAAACTGAAAGCTCATTGAGAAGCAAGGTCTGGAGGAGGGTTACCACTAGGACCAGACTGGAAATCGTATGATCAAGTGGTGGACGCTGTAAACATGCAATCCAGGACCAGGTATACCTGGAAGACATATCACTATGCAGTCCCAATGGAAAAAGGCTACTAGATGAAAATATGTTGAAGCTGGAAAGAACAATGCCACGGGCCAGCTAAAATTGAGACCTGTTTGGTAGTAAATGTCTTGTATCTCTCTACAGACCAGTGCAAACAAATATCACAAATATAGTCTGAATCACACTTCATACAGCTAATACACATGGGGTGATTTTCTACAGCCAGCTTCAAAGAACCCACACTTAATCATGCCCATTCGGTGATAAGAATGTTCCAAATTGATTAATCAGGAACCATGTCCAATATTTAAATCATACATTGTTCTTAATTGCAAAGAATGCCACACTCTACCTTTAATTTTCTCTTCTGTGATACAGAACATTTTACATGTGGGTACCACTTTTGTGTGCATTTTGCACTACATCAATAGTTTCAAAGGGAAAAACTCTTACTTTCAGGCACAAACCAGACCAAATGATTCCATAATTCCAGATATATCCAGAAATTATCATGCTTGCTCATTATTATCTGTAACCGGAAACCAACAACATGGCATATACAGGTGAAAACAGCCAAGAGGAAATTCTCCTAATTCATTTTAATAAAGTATGTTTAGAAAAAATGGGAGACTGGTAATAAAATATGAATGTAGCAGTGAATTACCTTGTACATAGGGCCCATCCTTTGGATGCTCTCTAACTCGCAGACTGTGCATTGGTTTGTTGCCTATTGGTGCTTTCAGTAAATCTCTCACTTTCTCATTGTAGATTTCTAAATAACTGAAATATGACAGTTAATAAATATCAATATTGTTAATCAGCTTAGATGTAATTTGAGCAACTGCAATGGTTCACCATCAAAAATCTATGTGCTTTACTGCCCATTCAAATCCCAACCCAAAAATTCTCCAAATGACCCATATTTAGCTGTGCAAACTTTATCACATGTACAGTGTATCTTCATGCTATAACTGTAAACTTACATTGTTGTCAAAAAATATTCAAAAAATGCCCATCACAAGGACCAATGATTACATCCACTATTGCAGTTACCCACAACAGCAGCATAACAACAAATTTTAATGAATTTCTATCTAAGATTTAGGAAGAGATCTGGTAATGAACAGATGGATGAGTAGATACAGTGTATTGCAATATCCCAATCTAAAGCACAGGAATAACACTATTTTGAAAACTAGTAAAGAGAAATCAACTGGGCAGTTAAAATTTCATGTCAATATGAGAAAAATAAGAATCACAGGATGAGATTCTTCTTGTCCTGTCAAAAATATTGTGTTACCCAAGATATAAATCATCCAGAGGCATAGTGTTTTCTCACTTTTGTTATGTGTAGGCTTGTACAAAAATAACAAGAAAAGAATGAAACCAACAAGCTTTGTATATTTTAACAAAAACAATTTATTTCCCTAGAAAACGATGGAAAAATATGAAGTAGGACTTGCAGTTTGTGAATATAATCAAAACAAATCCTATGATTTAAAAATAAGTCCTATCACTAAACAGTTCTAATTGAATCCAAGTTCAAATCTCAATGAAATTCCAAAATGGAGGTGTTAATGTCTGATGATGTCTGTGCTGGTGGCAACAGATCCTCAATTGAATCACAGTTTATGTTTCCGTTAAACTCCAGAATTTCCACTGAATTTTTGTCTCAGAACTTTTTATAAAAAGGTACACTTGTTTAGTTTTCTAGAGAATAAATTATTAAATTCCAATTAACAGATGAAAAACAAACTGGCAGCAACAATTAGACACACCTTAGGAACGACTGACAAAATTTCACTAGGAATGAGTATTTAACCCAACAAAAACTGTCAACATATTCGCACACAATACAAGACATGGTCTCTTCACACTTGAACAATGCAATAAAAAAAAACAATTTATCATGTAGCAAAATCAACCTATCTAAGAACCAAATTCTCAAACTGCAATTATATAAAAAAAAAGTAAAGCCTGTTTACAATCCAGTTAACACTCTGGCCAAAATGACCTTGGAAATAACCAATCATTATCATTCAATGTTTACAAACTCTATGAACCAGAATGAGCTAAAAAATAGTAGTAATGTAATACCTTTTGCATTTTGTACAAACAGAATTTACTTAAAAAATATTGAATCTCATGAAAATAATCATACAAAAAAAAATGTAATGAAACAAAAATAAAATAAAATAAAGAATTTTAAAACTAACACACAAGCAATTTAGTTACATATACATAACAAATTAGAAACCGATCTCACATTTTTGCTTATGGGTAAAATCTGAAAGTCTCTAGGTCCTGAAATATCCATTTTATAGCACACCAGTATATCGGATGGAAGAAGCAGCCAGAAAATTCAAGGGAAGAATCACCAACCCACAGGAGGCTATTGGCAAGCTTTCCCACATACCCAAGATACTGACAATCTGTAAAGATGAGTGCCTTTGAACACTTGGCCAACTGGAGACCCCTTTGTACCAGACCATTAGTTATTATCACTTTCTCTGACTTAAGCATTCAACTTGAAAAAGTAAGATATACTTTAATTCTTTATGGTTTACACCCTCTGAGCTCTTGAAAAGTACAAGGTAATCTTATTCACTGAGAAGCCCACTTATCCCTCTGGCCCAAATCATAAAATCATCTTGATGACCTTGTGACTTGACTAACAGTTGGGATACAGTGCACAAGCATGCAGATTATGTTTTCTAGATGCCTATAACAACATGCACTCTCTTGAATATGATTATGATGGAAGGTTGTTGTTGTTTTAGGGCTTAACACCATTTTTCAGCACATGATAAGCTATACATGGCTGCCAGTATTAATGGTGGAGGAAGAAACTGGGAAATCCACGGAAAAAACATCGACTCACGAGAAGCTACTGGAAAGCTTTCTCACAAATCCACATTTGCTGAATCTTAGACTTGAACCCTCGCAGACAGAGGTGAGATGGCAGTGATCTGTAACGGAGATTGATTTAGACCACTCTGCCACTCAGGGCCCCAGAAAGGAACTGTAAAAGAACTCATAATTTCATCCCTATGGACATTCATGCTTGGAATAAATCAAAATAGAATTTGTTCAAAATATGCAGGCAGTGTTGTGTGCCCTATACACTAGAGGTGCAGGGTAATACACTGAGACCCTGCTATAATGCACTCTGTTATAACGCCAATTCGAATATAACGAGGTCGTGGCATGGCTCCTGAAATTTCATTCACCTCATTACCAATATTTTTCTCATAAACTAAAAAAGTTTTTAAGGACATAAAGTAAATTGTGTAAACTTTTATTATCATGTTGGAAAAGAGATTGATATAAATCTGAATATAAGATATTTGTGGCGTGGCTCCCGAAATATCATAATACATGTACATGTATTATTTTTGTATATGGAAAACATTTCTTCTTAAAAGTGCAAAAAATAATTTGTAGAAATTTTTTTATTATTTTTGGGAGGAAATCACATATGCATTCTAATATAAAACGATCATGGCATGGTTCCCGAAACCTTTTTTTACCTTATTACATATATTTTTCGTGTGAAAAAAAAATTAAGTACGAAAAGTAAATTACATAACCTTTTGTATTCATTTTGGAAAAGAGATTGCTTTCAAATTTAAAAATAAGATGTTTGTGGCATGGCTCCTGAAATATCATATATATGTATTATTCTTGTACACGGAAAATCTTAAAGATACAAAAAATAATGTGTAGAAAGTTTATTATCATTTCGATGAGAAAATCATGTATAGATTCTAATATGAAACGTTCATGATGTGGCTCCTACATATTTTAAAATTAACAAATTTCTTACAGTTTTGTACTAAATTAAACATTGGAAATATGAGTATCTAAACCCATGTCTGGGTCTTTTGAGAACTTTGGTCTATGTTTATTGTTGAAAGATGACAGCTCATAAGTGTTAGTGTTCTTATTACTGGTTCACAAGCAATGAAGCCATCAAATCTACTTTGTGTTTGTCTTCAATGCATTCCCAATACAATCATTGTTCAAACAATATCCGACATATGTTCTATAAACTGCATTCACAACTAAGCGACAAACAATAAAATGGTAAATGTGGCAATGAAGCATATGTTTTTGCACCCACTTTTATTACACCTCTCCTTATAACTCTGCAAATTTGTTGGTAACTTACATGGTTGCTTATAAGACGGCTCAGTTCATAATGCAGTCAGGTTCTATGGCTCCCAACTACCGCGTTATAGCAGGGTCGCACTGTACCAGTATACTGGTCTATGTATTTTTTTCAGTTGGTACATACCATGGCATGTTTTCACTGTACTGGCACTTCAGTAGTTTTCATCAACAAGAAATGTACAAAAAATTCCCAAGTAATCTTGTTACAAATTTAATTCTATCATCGGCATGTTTTCATTTTACATATTGAAATAATTAAAAAACAGTTGTGTTTGTTTCAAATTTTATTCTGAATATTTAAAATATAATTATATTTATGATCCTCTAATTTCACATAACATGGTAACCAATTTTCAAATCACAAAACCAAAACGTGTCATGTTTTATTCATTTTCTAATGCATGAAATTTTTTGTAAGACTGCGAATCATCCTACGATTTTCTGGAGAGCAGTTGTTTTCTCTCTAAATTTTACATAATTTTTCAAGCACATTAAATATTTTCTCATTTGCGTTTTGTGTGTACTGGCCCTTTCCAATAAATATCTTCACAGTATGCTGGCATCCCACTTAATATTACTCTATTATATTAATTGATTTTACAAGCAACAGGGTTTCATACTCAGCTCTACTAAGCACTGTGCTCGACTGACATTTACTCTCTTTAGTGGAATGCATAGTTGATAAAAATTTCATGTTGACATGAAATCATCATTTTAGAAGTATAGAAGTATCAAAAAGTCAATTTCACACTACCTGACTTCAGTCCTATAGCTTGTCCCTTCATCAAACATACGAGCAAATAGTTCCTGAAGAAAAAATTGTCAGAAATAGAGATTCTTACATGAGTACCCATTTCCAGGAAATGTTATGACAAAAGTTGAATTACTTTTATTATATGTAAGCCTTGGTGAGCAAAATGATCAAAAGCAATTCAACATAAAAAAATTATGTGAAATAATATTTAGATGCTATAATCCTTACCTTATATGATGAATTGAGATCATGCAGGCATGTAGTCCTTATGTTACGAGATGACGTTACATGATTTGTAATGTCTTTTGATGTTACAAGCTGCAATATTCACTAAATATTACATGGTTATATAAGGATTAATTGAAAACTTACAAATATTTTCTTTTAACTTTTTTACTTGAAAACCTCAAGAAATTTAATGTCAATTGATAAACAAAATGATATTCTATAATATGTTCTGACGTTTACATATGCAGCATGAAAGAAACCTGCATCTGTCATACCACAGACAGAATGATAGTGACATGAAAATGTCATCAGGAGACCAATGCCGATACTGTGCAAAAAGAATGCTATAAAGTCCAGGTACTCTCTACTGGCTGATATTGAAATTGACTTTGATAAAGTTTAAAGATGTAATTCTGTGTCAGATCCAAAAATTTCAAGTTGGTTTCATTGTTTTAAAGATGTTAGTGAATCCAAGAAATATTACTACATTCAGGAAGACCATTGTCTGCAGTTGGTGAGTAGAAGTGGGTGCTGTGAAGAGGACAATGAATGAAGATGTTTGATTCTCAGTAAGAGATATTTCTTTTATCATGTGCATTAACTTGTCAACTCTTTGTTTATACTGAAAAATCATTTAAAGCACAGAAAGGTGTTTGTAAAATGCATTCCACAATTGTCGACAGCTAAATCAAAGAAAGACTTGGGTTGAAATTGCCAAGCAGCGTCTCACCCTATATGAGGGATAAAACATGATTTATATGTCTAAACAGAAATCAAAAAGAAAACAATGAAGTCTGGATCTGAGAAAATAAACAACAAAAATGTCAATCAATCATCAGTTATGTCTGCATGCATTTCTAAGAAAACCTAATTAAGTGCCAACTAAGATCCTGAAAAAAACCTGGGACCTATCCCAGGGTTTCCAGCCTTAAGCTTTGACACCTGAGGTACTGATCACAAATTACTTGTTCTGCCTCAGGGGCATTATTAGTTCTATTGGAACAATGTACACTAATAGAAATATCACTGACACAACTTCCATGTGTTTAGCTCTAATATTCAAGAAGGGACTGAAGGATTTCACACAGCTATGAACATGGATGGCATGTATCACAATACCAGAAAAACTTCCATGTGCTCTGGTAACTTGCAGTCCCAGTTGTGGATCCCTTTTAATCTTATAATAAATGCAAAAACAATAAGATACTCTTTGTTGAATGTGAATAAAAGTACTATCAAAATTGGTAAATGAAGCAATGAATATTTGGCTCATTTTAAAGTCCAAAACATGGGTTAGTTTTTTGAAATATAAATAAACATTATGAAACATTGTTTTAGTACACTGTAAATAATATGAGAAAATACTGATCAACTTAAATGCTAGAGATGAATGACAATTTAAAAAATTGTAAAGTGAAATTCATGTTCCAGTTTTTCTCTTTTTAATTCAGTGTTGTCAGTATAAATGCAAAATATTGTCTTGTATTCAAACAGAAAATACCAGTCAACCATCAGAGCTATGTCTCTGTAAGCATTTCTTTGAGAACCTAATTAAGTACCAACTGTGCTTTGATCTTTGACTAACAAAAGTGTTTGTTGCATTGTTACAATCAATTAAAAGCTGATCTGCTTTGCATTATCACATTACATCTTTTGCATGAAATAACCCAAAGGGTTAGAATAAGAGAGTTAAAAGGGAAATGTACATGGATAGCAGTCACTGTTGTGTGTCAACTCATATCAGTTGACCAACTGAACATAATAAATGTCATGCAATTAATGTATGTAAAGTATCTGAAATGAATAAGTGGTTTATCCTACACAATTATATATGTGATCAGGAATAGGCAGGAGCAAAGCAAAATGCATAGTTGGTACATGAAAAGCCTAGTTGCACATTTTCATCATTGAGAAGCCTGCAGTGAACTTAAATTCTCAAATCAGCTCTCAGATTTTATCAAGGCTGAGCAGAAATGTCAATATTATTTGCAACCAATTTACAGCAGCAATATTTTGCTAAAAGGACAAAAAGAAAATTCATGTTTTTAGCATTTTTGTTTACGAAATAAATGTTTGCCATTTTTAAAACAAAAATTCTTATTGTGAACTAACAATAACAGCAGAATTATTTCACACTGATGTGCAAAATGAAAAGATGTAATGCATCATGTTTTCCATTGTACCAATGTTGAAACCACCTGGAGCACTGCCTTTAGCCATGTTTATTTTAAAAATATAGGTAATTCAATCTGTAATTAGAACTTCACAAGAAATAGCTATTATTTTACAATTATTCCAAACATGATTATGAAACAAGTATGCAACCATTTACCCCTTGCACAAACTTCTCATTGTTGATTTACGTCCCTTTCTTCATTTTTCAAAGATCTCTTGATTTTTACTTGTAACCTTGCTTATGCTGCAGGAAGAAAATGCTGCCTGGAGTAATGTAGAGCCATTCCCTTCCATCTGTTGGGATGGTCTAGTCACTCCCCATGTCCCTGACCATTTTATACTTTATCAAGCTGAACCCTCTTGGTCACATTTTCCTTACATGTGATGCCACATCATGTCCTTACATGTGATGCCACATCATGTCCTTACATGTGATGCCACATCATGTCCTTACATGTGATGCCACATCATGTCCTTACATGTGATGCCACATCATGTCCTTACATGTGATGCCACATGTCCTTACATGTGATGCCACATCATGTCCTTACATGTGATGCCACATCATGTCCTTACATGTGATGCCACATGTCCTTACATGTGATGCCACATGTCCTTACATGTGATGCCACATCATGTCCTTACATGTGATGCCACATCATGTCCTTACATGTGATGCCACATGTCCTTACATGGGATGCCACATCATGTCCTTGCATGTGATGCCACATCATTGGGAGCTTTAGTGTGCTGATCAGTACAGCTTTGTGTGTACACAGTGATACCACATTCAAGGAGCATGTATTAGTACAATCGGGTATCGGCAATTTGAATCTTGACTACAAGCGCGCAAGTCCTGATATTATGTATTTATGTGAATTATTCAAAATGTATTACAAGTACTCCATCCATTTTCATTAATAAGAGTTGACCAGGAAACATGCAGAAAGAGAATAAATGGGTTTGTAGTAAAATTTTATTCAAATTTGCAATTTTTATTCCAAAGTTTAAATTTACTCCAAATTTTAAACATTTTGGGCCAAAATGCAAATATAAATACCTTTGATGCCAAAAGCATCAACTTCAGAGCAGTGCCAAATTATGATTATTACTGTATACATATTCAGATGTAATTATTTTATTCATAAAAGTAAAATAATTATATATATTCATTTTAGTGTATATTTAAAAAAATGCTGAAAAATATATATTTATCTTTTATGAAGGGGCAAGGCAACACATTTAGACAAACATTTATTTCTTTGTACAAAAAGTACCTATGCCATATATTACTTTGTCACAGTTATTTGAAACTTCATCTGGATGTAACCAAAACTTGATTGATCAAATATTCATGCCATGTAGATTCTCCACCATAAGGATACAACTACAGTTAGATTAGCACACATAACATAAAGATGGTTTGGTTTGGTTCCCAAAATCTGATGTGGCCACAATGCAATCTGACATGGCCATGATGCAAATCTGATGTGGCCACAATGCAATCTGATGTGGCCATGATGCAATCTGATGTGGCCATTATGCAATCTGATGTGGCCATGATGCAATCTGATGTGGCCATGATGCAATCTGATGTGGCCATGATGCAATCTGACATGGCCATGATGCAATCTGATGTAGCCATGATGCAATCTGATGTGACCATGATGCAATCTGATGTGGCCATGATGCAATCTGATGTGGCCATGATGCAATCTGATGTGGCCATGATGCAATCTGATGTGGCCATGATGCAATCTGATGTGGCCATGATGCAATCTGATGTGGCCATGATGCAATCTGACATGGCCATGATGCAATCTGATGTGGCCATGATGCAATCTGATGTGGCCATGATGCAATCTGACATGGCCATGATGCAATCTGATGTGGCCATGATGCAATCTGATGTGGCCATGATGCAATCTTATTCGATCATGACAAAGGCTTATGACACTGACAGTAACACTTAGTTTGCCTGGACATGAATTATCAACTTAGATATTTGTTTATCATTTCCTATGTGAAATGATTTTACGACACTGTTTTGGATTGTAAAGTGTCTTTAGTAATGTTAAACCAACTAATGCAGTTTTATAATTTGGCCAGTTTTATCATTAATTTAAAATTAAAATATTTAGTTCAAGGATGTCAAAGAAGCTTCAATTTCTGATTGGAATGTCAAATCTTTTTTTGGTCTGGAATATTGTTAAGCTATGACATGACATGGTCCATCACTCATAATTTTCTTATAAAATGAACTGAACTCTGAAGCAATAAAAAAATTGACCTGGACTAGAGGCAAGTAAAACTTTTTGTAAGTTTTAAAATAAAGAAAAATTTAAACCCAAAAGAAAATGTCTTATTTTCACTGCATATAAGGAACCTAATAAGTATAAAAATGCCTTTAAATGTGCAGGCATACTGAAATGTGAGCTAAAATGTGGCTAAATGCAGGTTCCACACAAGTAAATCACAAGTGACTCAATGAAAAATGTTAAAATCTTTGCATTATCATAATGATGGGGACAGGAATACTTCATTCTTATTTTCCGTGTCCCAATGTCCCATGACTTATATACATGTAAAAATATATAATCTTTTCAGTGTCCTACACTTACAGATATAAAAATGTCAACAAAATCTGCAAGATCACCATAGGTCACACAGCAGTGACAAGCCCTTGTCCAATTACCACATCAATCAACTGAGGTAAACTACTATTTTTATATTATTACATTGTACATGCATATTTTCCCTGACATGAATAAAATAAAGGTAAATAAAGGCTTCAAAATTCACAATCAGCTTGAGTTTACTGGGACACATGTATATGAAATTTCATGGTGCATGCCATGCTTAGCATCACTCATATCCTTATTTATTCCTAAATATTTGATGCAGATTTCGCTTTATTCATTAATTTTACCAAATCTCATTCTTCCAGGTCATATTTTAGCTGCATTTCCATTGTTGTTTTATTTACATTGTTTCACACACTCAAGACAATGCACTTTTACGTAATATAAGTTATCTTGCATAGTGATGCAATCTATATTAAGAATATAATAACTTGATGAATATTAATAAGCATATTAGGAAAATATAAAAACTAGCATATATGCAAATAACTGTTGTATATTAAATAATGACTATAATAATATATATATATACTCACTTATAAAAGGAGTCTAAATGAAAACTGCACAGAACCAATCTGCCATCACATAAGGTGTGGTATGACAGATGATGCAGGTTTTTTAGTGCTGCAGTTTGTTATAAGTAATCAGTAGAATAAACAGACCCTGATCTGCAGGTGCATAATGTTTTGGCAGATCTTGATCTTTGCCGTTTGTTTCACTGCCCTGATAAAAACGTGTATATGGTAGGTTAAAGTCCTGAATATGTATCAACTAGATCAGCATTGATCCATTTTAGCTTGGTGTTTCAGCATAAAACAAAATTGCAATTTTCCACACATTATTGATTCAACATTTGACTTTGGCAGTTTGTTTCAATGCCTCCTTTTGATTATGATTGGTACATTTGTCTTTTGCTTTCCAACAATAATCCATGCCAATTAATTGTTTAAGCAGTGAATCCAGCTGGGGTAATGAGGGAATTTTGTCTGAAGGGTAATGCCAGTGCTTTTTTTTTTTTACAAAATCCTATTATTGTCTTTAGAAAATAATATTAGAGTCATTAATATAGCCAAGTAAACATGTACTTATTTAAAGTCAACTGCATCAAACTACTATTATATTATATTACAATAATTTTCAAAGTATTATTTCTAATACTGCTTCATCATATTTTGGAGACATTATTGTTTGTTATAACATTACAATCAACAAAATACACAGAGCAATTAGAAGCAAAAGCATGTCTGTGGTGTCCCAAAACTAAGTACATAAAACTGCTATAATTTCATGTCCTAACTTTTAAGTCACAAATTATTTTGAAAATTTTGAAGTGTGTCCCATGACTTTATTGTTTCCCAAAATGTCATGTCCCAAGACTTACCAAAATTATGGCATGAGGCAAATATATGTATAACTTAATTATAAAAATAACCAGACAATATCATACAACAGAATTTACATCAACTAAAAAAGTAATTTCTTTATTAATATGTAAAGATTACAAATTTACCTTGCATATTCTTGGAATTAATCCTTCATCACCCTAAAACATAATAAGAGTATGGTGAACAATAGAGCAGTAATGAAAACCCACACCTGAAATGTAAAATTAAATCCAAAGAAACCTGAATATACGGGGCACTTGAAGAACCACATAATTTTGTCTTAATTAACAGGTGTCTTTCATAGAATTCAGTATCTAAATAATTTACAACATTTATCAAGCTTTTGTACTAATCATTTAGACTAGATAAAATTGTTATCATGTCAAATAGAAAGCTAGGAATTAGTTCACAACACTATAAAAGATCTACTTGTGCATTCATGCACCCTTTTCATGCTTTCAATATAGTTTTCATACTTATATCTTGAGATTTGTTTTTATAACTATTTTTACACATTGAACTTAATATTCTATATCAATGCATGTGAATTAAGGATTATTTCCTCTCATTTCTAACTAGGGAAAAGAGATTGGAATATCACAGTATGAATACTACGTATTTCCATAAATCTCTATGATGTTGTAGTGAAAACTGCATGTCAATCCAGTCATCTCTCTATGATGTTGTAGTGAAAACTGCATGTCAATCCAGTCATCTCTTTATGATGTTGTAGTGAAAACTGCATGTCAATCCAGTCATCTCTTTATGATGTTGTAGTGAAAACTGCATGTCAATCCAGTCATCTCTTTATGATGTTGTAGTGAAAACTGCATGTCAATCCAGTCATCTCTTCATGATGTTGTAGTGAAAACTGCATGTCAATCCAGTCATCTCTTTATGATGTTGTAGTGAAAACTGCATGTCAATCCAGTCATCTCTTTATGATGTTGTAGTGAAAACTGCATGTCAATCCAGTCATCTCTTCATGATGTTGTAGTGAAAACTGCATGTCAATCCAGTCATCTCTTTATGATGTTGTAGTGAAACCTGCATGTCAATCCAGTCATCTCTTTATGATGTTGTAGTGAAACCTGCATGTCAATCCAGTCATCTCTTTATGATGTTGTAGTGAAACCTGCATGTCAATCCAGTCATCTCTTTATGATGTTGTAGTGAAACCTGCATGTCAATCCAGTCATCTCTTTATGATGTTGTAGTGAAACCTGCATGTCAATCCAGTCATCTCTTTATGATGTTGTAGTGAAAACTGCATGTCAATCCAGTCATCTCTTTATGATGTTGTAGTGAAACCTGCATGTCAATCCAGTCATCTCTTTATGATGTTGTAGTGAAACCTGCATGTCAATCCAGTCATCTCTTTATGATGTTGTAGTGAAACCTGCATGTCAATCCAGTCATCTCTTTATGATGTTGTAGTGAAACCTGCATGTCAATCCAGTCATATCTTTATGATGTTGTAGTGAAAACTGCATGTCAATCCAGTCATCTCTTTATGATGTTGTAGTGAAAACTGCATGTCAATCCAGTCATCTCTTTATGATGTTGTAGTGAAAACTGCATGTCAATCCAGTCATCTCTTTATGATGTTGTAGTGAAAACTGCATGTCAATCCAGTCATCTCTTTATGATGTTGTAGTGAAAACTGCATGTCAATCCAGTCATCTCTTCATGATGTTGTAGTGAAAACTGCATGTCAATCCAGTCATCTCTTTATGATGTTGTAGTGAAAACTGCATGTCAATCCAGTCATCTCTTCATGATGTTGTAGTGAAAACTGCATGTCAATCCAGTCATCTCTTTATGATGTTGTAGTGAAAACTGCATGTCAATCCAGTCATCTCTTTATGATGTTGTAGTGAAACCTGCATGTCAATCCAGTCATCTCTTTATGATGTTGTAGTGAAAACTGCATGTCAATCCAGTCATCTCTTCATGATGTTGTAGTGAAAACTGCATGTCAATCCAGTCATCTCTTTATGATGTTGTAGTGAAAACTGCATGTCAATCCAGTCATCTCTTTATGATGTTGTAGTGAAAACTGCATGTCAATCCAGTCATCTCTTCATGATGTTGTAGTGAAAACTGCATGTCAATCCAGTCATCTCTTTATGATGTTGTAGTGAAAACTGCATGTCAATCCAGTCATCTCTTCATGATGTTGTAGTGAAAACTGCATGTCAATCCAGTCATCTCTTTATGATGTTGTAGTGAAAACTGCATGTCAATCCAGTCATCTCTTTATGATGTTGTAGTGAAAACTGCATGTCAATCCAGTCATCTCTTTATGATGTTGTAGTGAAAACTGCATGTCAATCCAGTCATCTCTTTATGATGTTGTAGTGAAAACTGCATGTCAATCCAGTCATCTCTTTATGATGTTGTAGTGAAAACTGCATGTCAATCCAGTCATCTCTTTATGATGTTGTAGTGAAAACTGCATGTCAATCCAGTCATCTCTTTATGATGTTGTAGTGAAAACTGCATGTCAATCCAGTCTTCTCTTTATGATGTTGTAGTGAAAACTGCATGTCAATCCAGTCATCTCTTTATGATGTTGTAGTGAAAACTGCATGTCAATCCAGTCATCTCTTCATGATGTTGTAGTGAAAACTGCATGTCAATCCAGTCATCTCTTTATGATGTTGTAGTGAAAACTGCATGTCAATCCAGTCATCTCTTTATGATGTTGTAGTGAAAACTGCATGTCAATACAGTCATCTCTTCAGGATGAAGTGATTACAATGTTTAAAGAGCATGTCTTATGGACACCATCTTCATTTAACATAAACCAATATATCATAAGAAGAGAAAACCCATTTTGATATCTGCTGTAGAGCTAAAATTCTGTGCTCGATTCCAATAATTGCATGAGCTTACCAGCTAGACATGGCCAAATTTTGGTTTGAAATAGGCCATTTTCTCATTGACAAGTAACCTATCTTTTATAGTTTTATAAATTCCATTACAAAATAATAACATATTTATAGTATATTATGATAAATTTCATTACAAAATAATAAAATATTCCATTTACTGTATGTATAAATTAGTGTGCATCATATTCTGATTTCAACAAACATCTTTAGGCTTGGGGCTGGGGAAATCATCACAAATGAGTCAGTTATTCCCCTGCTGCATTTATACAGAGTGAATGCACAATCAGTATGCAGTATAGTTGAAGCAGGATTAATAGAGTCATGGTGTTTTATATAAAATGTTAAAGATTAGATCTGTTTACAAGAAAACTTAGTTACCTTTTTAAGTGCTGTGGAAAAATGTTAATTTGAAATTGTTTATCAATGTGTCAAACATTTTTTGTTCAGCTAACAGGGAAGTGTTGCTAAGTTCTGCTGTGCAAGTAAGATTTCCATCAGCTTCCTGGGATTTGATAAAGAATATAAACTGAACAGCCAGATATGTGTGCAACATCACAAAACATTTAATTTCATGCAGACAGTCCTACAGTCATGACAACAAAGTGAATGTACTGCATATATACTAATTGCTAAGTAATGGAAGCAAATCACATGAATGTTTTGACTGTAACTCACTGGATTTCCCATCATGGTATAGGTTTTCCCTGAGCCTGTTTGACCATAAGCAAAGACACAGGCATTGTAGCCCTCATAACCTGACTGCACAACATCCACACCAAGGCACTGGTATACCTAGAATAATATAATAAATACAGTGAATAACTGCCCCTGTGTATGTGTGTGTGTTGCATTGTACTGGAAAAAATGTTATGAACAATGCCAGTGTATCAATGTCAAATATTCCCTTTTATACATAAATCATACAACATATTTACTCATATCTAAAAATGATTTCTTAATTAAAAGTGATTTATCCAAGTTTCCAGGAAAAATATTCAGGAGCTGAAATTCACTGCCCGACTCAAAATGTCAAGTGAAAATTTCTGGCATTTGAACAAGTTTTGTCTTATGGCTATTTTGTTGAGAATAATTTCAGCTTTATTAACTAAAGTCAGTACTTTCTACATAATTTTATTTTCCATTTGTTTTGATCAAACTTGCAAAAGTACATCAGTCTCACTCTTCAATACTCAAAAACTCCTAACCAAGGGAGAACAAATGGACTCGGTGCGTAATTACTTACAAATGGTGTTGGAGGATTTACAGAACAAGTGTTGGAAATCATCCTACTATTTGATCAAAGTCCGGTCATTAACCTTCATATTTGTATTATACCTAGTTCAGAAAAAGTTTACTCCAGACAGTAAACATATTTCTACATTTTCAACTCCACATTATTCCTGTCTGAGCAAAGTATTTTAAGCACTGACCAACACAGCAGTGAACACAAATCAGAATGTATAGTGTTTCAGCTGGAAAATAATAACAACCCATTATACCACTCTCAATCACTACATACCTCCCTTGTCAGTGTATGTCTGGCTTCTTAAACTGTAAAGTTAGCATCTTAATAAATAATGTCTTTTTCAACATGTCTCATTAGTTAACCCTTTCCCTCATAGAGTGTATGGCTTTTTAGCCCTTCAATATGCATGTAGCAAAGTTACCCAGTGCAGTGCGCTATGCATAGGCATGTTAAGCAGGAATTATATGTTATGTTTAACAGCAATTTTAAACATTTTACATTTTTGGTATACTTAAATTATGTATGGAAAGACCGAGTAAAAAATGGTCATTATAGCTGTATAATTATTTTTCACCAAATAATTTTGTATCTGCTATAAAATCTTGAGAACTCGTTCACTATCAATTCAGTGAAGCTGCGTGATTAACCATAGCGGTAATTTCTCATACTTGAAATGTACAAGTTCTTTGCCTGTGTCTATATCACTAAATCAGCTGAATCTGATAATTTATAAAAACCATATGAGTAGTATGTTCTGCTGTAATGTTTAATAAAAAAAACATCCATGCCTTGATAACATTGTATAAAAAACAACACATTCATTACAGCAGAACATACTTTTCCTATTTGGTTGTCTTCCATTTGATTTCAAAGATATATATAAGGTAACAGTCTAGTTTTATTGGATATATAACCAGAACAGGTACTTTATCTACATGACAGTCCTCCCTTTGATACCTTTGATCTCAAAGGTAAAGGGTAACACTGGTTATATCAATTAGAATTAGTTAATAGAACATGTTCTTTACCTGCTTGGCAGTCTTCCTTTTGATCTTGGTTACATATGGTAGCATGCTAGTTTTATGAAATATATTAAGAATACACACTTTAAGCTGAGACACTACATAAAGCCCAATATCTGACCAATGTCCAACTTAAAGCATTGTTAATGCATTGATGATTTGAACCACTGTTATCTAAGCACTGAATATAATAAACAGCTACACAAGCAAGTAGCAGCATTTGTTTAAAAGCAAGTTAGAAAACATGACATAACAAGCTAGCAATGATTCTGCAGTCTTGACAGACAATTGGATAATTGAATAAAGGGTGTGGTACCAATATAAGTACTAGTAATAAATCAATACCTTAAAACCAATAGACTGAAACCAAGATGGAACTAATGCACTGTATTAAAAGATAATTAATGTAGTTTTGTTAGCATGACTAAGATCTGAGTAAACAGCGTAACTGCTTGGAAGTGTCTGCTAGATCAATAATACTTACAATCCTCAGTACTACAACATAAAATATCAACCAATATTGTTATGATGGGAGGTGAATGTTCTGGAACTCTCCACCCCCATCATAACTGTGTAAGTTGATTTTTATGCTTTAGAAATAATGCACTCCTATTTCATTTGCATGGGCTTTTTTGCTTATGAATGATTCTGAAATTGGAAATAAATTGTGTGTAATGCCAAAATAAAAATCATTTAATTAACCTCATATTTAGACTACTCTATACTAGACATACAGACTGATTTAGTAACTGGGTGTATCAAGCATGATACTGCCTGGTAAGACACTGCATTTGAGGAAAATTCTCACTGTATATGCAATTATCATGAAGAAATGTGTAAACCACTGCTGTGTTCAATCCAAAAAATAATGTTTAAATGATATGTTTAAACACATAAATGTGTAAACCACAGATATGTTTTAATGTGTAAACAACAAAAAATATGCAAACCACTGGTATGTTCAAACAAAAATGTGTCAATCAATGGTATGTTCAAAAACAAAAAATGTGTATCTACTGATATTCTCAGGCACAAAATTTTCTCCACTGACAATGCCATGTATGTTTTTGATCCCATGTATTTATTAGCTTCTTCTTGTAAAAGAAATCCTGCAGGTATACAAATACAATCATGTGACAATCTCTCACAAGGCAAAAGAATAGCTGTTGGGTATTTTTGTGTTTTATAAATCTGAAATACAGTTCTTCTGAGAAAAAAAGTTTCAGTTAATATATATGTAATTGGGACAGCTGTTGTATGCATGATTAATAACTAATTCATTGTTTTGGCATCTTCACACATGTAAGTACACTTTGCAAAAAAATTTCTTGGCTTTAATTAATATATTAAATATATAGTTGATACCTAAGAAAAATTTCAATGTCAAACTTAAAGGTGAATTTCCTATTAAATCATTACATTTAGAGCAACTTATTATAATTTAATGATGTCATTCTATGGCCAGTATTGTGGTTATGCATTTTTAGTGTGAGATTTAGATTTTTAACAAAGTTTTAATAATTTTTCAGTCATATTGCTATGATTTCTGCAGTGTGACAGTTTATAGTGATATCTAGCATTGGTACACAATGCAGCAGACATGTGGCATTATGTCCCACCCAGTTACATTATCCTGTCACCAGGCCGACCAGTCCTAACACTAACCTCTTAATGCTGAACATCAAGCAAGGCAGCTTTTAGTACCATTTTTGCAAGTCTTTGGTATGACTCAACTGGTGATCAAACCCATGACCTCCAGCATCCAAGGTCGATGCTCTAACCACTAGGCCACCATATGTATGTATGTATGTATGTATGTATGTATGTATGTATGTATGTATGTATGTATGTATGTATGTATGTATGTATGTATGTATGTATGTATGTATGTATGTATGTATGTATGTATGTATGTATGTATGTATGTATATATGCATGCATGCATGCATGCATGCATGTATGTATGTATGTATGTATGATGTTATGTATGCATAAATGTATGTATGTATGTATGTATGTATGTATGTATGTATGTATGTATGTATGTATGTATGTATGTATGTATGTATGTATGTATGTATGTATGTATGTATGTATGTATGTATGTATGTATGTATGTATGCATGCATGCACATATCTCACTACTTAATGAGCTAATCATTCCAAAAAGTATAATTCAACCATGTTTTCACAATTGATATAAACAATACATGTACTATCTATACTTGCCTGTAAGCTATGTCCTATTGCAAACTCCACAGACCCAGATCTGCCATTACAACACCAGTTCTGGATCAACGAAGTTTAAGAGTAATCACTAGAACAGCCAACACAGAGTCTGCTCTGCTGGTGTATTATGTAATGAAAGATCAGGGTCTTAAATGTTTGCACTCAACTTATAAGCAAGCAGATATGGTACTTCACAATACAGCTCTGATGTGGAGGATCTTACATAAGTTGATAATAAATTTATCAACCAAGCTGACCAATATTATGGGACACAAGTTGCTTGCTGTGAATGTCATAGTGTGTTATTCAACAAGATTCATTTACAGTGTGATAATGATAAACTCAAGGCTTTTGAAGCATTTGCATAATTATGCCTTTGATGGATTCACATAATTTGAGTCAGGTAAATTGAGATTATTTTCTCCATATAAAATCAGTAGGTTAAAATTTGGGGATGCTTCTGCAAAGTAGATTAAAATTAAAAAAAAAAAATTTTCATAAAAAGCATAGGGAAACAAACTTAAAACATAGGAAACAAAATTAAAACAACTTTTCTGGTTGGAAAAGGAGGTTCCAGCTTTTAGACTTGCTTTGATTTTTTCTTCACTGAAGTGTATCGTTCTACATGTACTTTCACTAAGGTTCAAAGCTTGGTTTATCAGGGTGGTACTCTGACCAGCTTCATACCTTTTCACAACTTCAAGTTTAACCTTTAAAAAAATAGCCTTCCTTGGTCTATTCAGACTATCACTTGCTCGTCTTTTAGATGCCAACACTAATAAAGTTCCAAAATTGTAACAATTTGTACATATACATATGTATGCAGCATGGAGGCCACAATAAAAAGAATATATGCGGTGTAAGAGCTGGGCATTGTGGGTAATGTTTGCATCTGATGGTATGAGAGAGTTGACCCAATAGTAGTCATCTTTTTCACATTTTCCCCATCTTTTGTTGTTTCAAATTTGCAAGAATTGAGATTGCGTAAATCATTATCACACTGTATTTCACATCAAATCAGTACGAATGAGAATTTGTTTACCACAAAAACATTCCAAACATTATTAAAAAGTAACTGCCATTTGGCATTGTAAAGTATCAAGCTCTATGTGTGTTCATCACATCATGATACTAATAAAACTGAACATTATGTAACAAAATATAAACCTTAGTTGTAGAGTGGAAACATCCATGCATATGCTACAATATTTGGAATCTGACTGGTTTTACAGAAAAATAAATCAATTAATATTAAATTTAAGAGACTGACCAGTATTCCTTTTATCACCAAGTGGTAAACACACTACAATTTTATGACTTAGTATTTGAGATAAATACATATTATATGTAAGCATAAAGAATAGGTAATGTATATACAACTTACTCTTGTTACAAACTTCCATGTATCCCACTGCCAATCCAAATCTATGCATAAGACTAAAGCTATTATATTTAAAATAGCAAATATCACAAATCTGACTGAATATTTAATATATAATTCTATATGAATTTAATTTTAAGTTTTGTATTCTAAGGGAGCAAAACACAGGTTATCTAGGCAACTGGAATAAAGACACTGCCCAAGGATAAGGCATATCTGATCCAGGTTCATCTTATGATGGTACGATGGTACGCTTCAAACCCAAACCCATTTCGGTCAGAAGTATAAAATGCTAGCCACTTAGTTGCTGCTGCTACTATCTACATTTGTAGCCTCTAATGACATGCAAAATGGTACATTAGACCCGTGCTACATTCCTAATCCCAACAAGGATCTAATGATATACAAAATGGTACATTAGGCCCATGCTACATTCCTAATCCCAACAAGGGCACTTTCTATGGGAACAATTTGTTCTATGAGAACAATCTGAGTTTGGAATGAAATGTATGTAATACATGTAATATAATGATCTGGAAATTTCAAAAACAGTTATCATCTGTAACGATGTGCTACATTAGGCTGAAAGATCTTATTAGTGTGCATGTACACAAACACACATGTACACACACACACAAACACACACACATTCTTAAAACAGTTTCAAAATCTTACATATTCCTGAGAGTGGTAACAGGCAGTATCATTTTTGTCAACCGACCAGAAAGAAAAATCAAATGTGAAAGCTTTGACCCTAATGGCTTCCCGGCCAACATCACCCACTGCTACTCCTTCTGGAACCTACAACAGAATATCAACATTCAAAATAAATGCCAGTTTAGGTCTGATTTTTTTCATGTCAATGTACAATACAATTTAGCCACTTAATGTTTTGTGAGCTAAAGTAGTGGCCAGATTTTATTTTGGGATTTGGGTCCTGTAAATCCTATCATAATTCATAAAAGTGAGACATATCCAACAGATTTTCACCGATTTGTACGAGTCATGTTTTCTCATAAGGGTGTAAAGAAAAATCCTGGGGACATCATGTGACCCCAAATATGGAGGTGAATGAAAATAGTGGAGATAAACAAGTATGTTGCAAAAATCATTAATCTTCCCACATAAAGAAACCAGTGATTAAAGTTTAAAACTCAGCTGTAATTCGAGTGAATGATTAAATACAATGTTTGCCCTACCCTTCCCTATTGTTATCTTGTCCTCTACCCAATGGCTACATGCACTTATCACCTGAGCACAGGATAATGTGCATACCTAACAAATTTCATTGACATCAGCAGGCTTTATCCAGTATAAACTCAGGAATGTACTGTAAATTTAAAAAGCAAATTAAATACTTCAAGCAATCTCTTTCTAGAGGCATTGTGACATGGAAATTTCCTTAAATTACCTTAAATAGTGCCATCTGACAAAGATTACTTTAAGCTCATACAGGAGCATTGCTTGACATGGATTTATTTATCATTGTAAATCTATAAAATCTTGTTGCTGATAATAATGAACCAATCTTTGTAATGCATGCCATTTCTTTTCTAAAACAATACTTGTTTAACTCAAGCAATGCCTGCAGTTTCCTTTAATAACTATACCTGTCATTACTATTTAATTCAAATGATGAATAGTTTCCTTCAAAAACAATGCTTGTCATTACTGCTTAATTCATTATTCTGCTATTTAGATGACATCAGTTTATTATGCTTCGTTTATTATTCAAATTATCTTGGTTTCACACCAATGCACATTCTAGAGGTACATTGTTCTAATCAAGTTATTTTGAATTGATTGATTAAACAAGTCTAGTGTATGTAAACACAATATTTTATTCTCATACAATATTAAGATTCCAGTTAATGTTCCAAGCATTATTTTGTGAAATAGGGACTTGGGACACAGTTGTACTTCCTCTTAAACATGTTAAAATAAAAATCAAACTGAATTTTATCCACATCTAGGTTTTGAATTATATATATATATATATATATATATATATATATATATATATATATATATATATATATATATATATATATATATATATATATATATATATATATATGAACTGTACAAAGATATTATAACAGTATAAATAATAATATTCCAATTCATTAAAGCACTAAGATGATAAAAATTTATGGGCAAAGAAAAGACAAGATAATGATGTACAATAATAGGATCCATTTATATCCCCTTTTAAGTCGAACATGAGCCCTGAACAGCCATGGCAGTGTGTCAGTCGATTTGGGTATATGTTGTTTGTTCTAGTGATTACTCCTAACAAATTATATGACAGCAAATTTTTAAGCAAATTTTCTTTCTCCTAGAATACTTACCTAATCTCCTTATGTTAAGGGATATTAGCCTCCTACCATAAGAATTAAGTCCAACTACAAGATACAAATTGATCTCTTCTGTCAAGCTCATATAGGCAAAGGGCAATAAATCTTGCCCATCACCTCCCCATGGCATCGCCAGTTGTCAATAGTTATTAGCTGCGCAATATATCAATGAAGATGTTCACATGACAGGGTGGTTGGGAGGATTTTTACTAATGTGCACAAGTATATCGGAAAAACAAAATTTACTTAATAATTTGCTTTCTCCTTCAAATATATTCCCCAATCACATTATGTTAGGAGAATAGATAACAGGAGGAGGGAATGCTAAGCATCGGACCTCTACATCTGGCATTCTTCTAGGGAATGATGGCTGGATTCAACATCTGAATGACAATCCATTCTCCTAATTACAAAAGCAACAAAGCCTGGGATCATTTGATCTGTGACCCCTACAGTTGGTTAAGATAAAATTTAAAATTTTCTTACCTAAAATATTTCACTTATTATTTTAACTGGGTCTGGTGGTCATCTGGGCTGCCACCACTGGACTGACCGAATTCAAAATTTGCTCTTGTGAAGCTAAATCTAACAAAAAGTTGACTCTGCATGCAAGCCAACTGTTCCTACTATAACTTGCAACAAAATGTTATGTTAAACACGAAAGACTCATAGAGATCACTAGAATGTCATGAGTGCTAATCTTCATGAGGCAACTCTGATCTTATGTGACCTTTGAGTAAGCCAAGCATTTAACCCATTTCAGTCATGAAATAAGGGCTTCATGGGTGATGTCCCATTTCCTGGCTTTCCCTGGAAGAGGCATTTGGGCATGCCACAACTTGTCTCAGTGCATTTCAAGTAATGTCTGAGGATTTTGTATGGCTGCTGTTCTTGACCTATCTGAGGAAGAGAGAGAACAAAATGGAGACGATTTGATTAGATGGTAAATTACTTTTTGGCTACAAATTCAGTTGTGTAAAGAGGACCACCGAACCATCCAATCTGAAATGAAGATTGTTCAGGTCAATGGAAATGGCATGAAGGTCTCCTAGCCACATGCCAAAGCAGAAGCTATCTGGAAACATGTTTTGTTTGATAGTAAATTTAGCAAAGTGTTGGCTAAAGGCTCAAATTCATTTGAATTAGAGGCCCTGAGTGGCCAAGTGGTCTAAAGTTTAAGTGCTCACCATTATAAATCACTGTCATGTCACCTCTGTCTACATGGGTTCAAGTCTCAGGCTCAGTCAATGTGGGTATATGAAAAAGTTTCTAAGTAGCTTCTTGTGGGTCAGTTGATCTTTCCGGGGTTTTCCCTTGTAAACCTTTAGAATGAAGGGCCTTCTTGCTCTCAAGATTCTATCCACAAATGAAGGTTCAAATTTATGGTCGTGCATGACTGTCTGGATAAGAGCCAAGTGTGAAGATGGTCTGGGCAGGGATTGAACACCTTTGACCATGGTTGTCTGAGAAGATCTGGGTTGGCTGGAATCTTCCTGGTCAGATCTATCGAAAAATCAAGTACATTGGTAACTTGGAACATGTCCCATCTGAGTGAGCCGTTCAGAATCATCTTGCATTCATGTAACATCTGGATTAGTTTGGTACTAAGGCTGTGGAAGGGTAGGCAAATGCACACAACCCATCCCAACTGATTGAAAGCATCCACAGACTAGGATTCTAGGTCTGGACAAAGGTGAGTATCTTGTGATCCTACCTTGTCATAAAAAGATCAACCATTGAATGCCCCTAATATGCACAGACCAACTGATGGAGACACCATACCATGCATCAGCTGGAAATGTGTCTGATTTATATGCTGATATGAAGTCAGGTGATCTGGTGTCCCTTTTCCCCTCCCCATTCCAGGAGATAGGTCACCACCACCAGAGTTAGAAATAATGAGGACTGCTTTGCCTGACAGTCAATCCTATCTGAAGTGAAAAGCATTGATGACAGCCTTCATTTCTAAAGGGTCGATGTGGAGAGGCTGCTCCCCTGAATTGCACATGCTGCCGACAGTAGACAATTCCAGCAACAAGGGGGCGCCCCAACTGATGTACTGGCATTGGAACATATCGTTATTTCTATGTGGGGCTTCTCCAGCGGTATCCCCATGGTCAGCCAACTACGATTGCACCACTGATGTAGGAATGATCTTATCTCGGGTATCATCATGACTATGAAATAGGGTACTTGAAAAGGGCCACCATTGTGCTAACATCTTTTTCATGAGGTGCATAAAAACATGGCTAAATGGGATCAAGTCCATCACATTGAATAAATCCAGAAGTTGCAGGAACTCTCTCACTGTAATCCAAGTCCTGTTGGAAATGGACTTGATAAGTCTGACAATCCTGATTAAACAAACACACAGAAGCCATACCTGATTCATGTTGGTGATCAACTCTGTACACAGATGGACAAGAACCTTGGATTCCATACAGAGATGGACAAGAATCTGGGATGGATGGATGTTGGACTTCTTCCAGTTCATTGGAATGCCACAATAATCAAAAGTGAGAGAAGATCATTTGTGCCTTGGAGTAGAATATCACAAAATGAATTGGTTAAGGGGACTCAGATCAGTGATCAGCCTCCAAATGCTCTTCGCCTTGTGAAACAATGCTGAATAAAACCTCAGCAATTTGTACAATCTCCACCACCTGTTTTTGATGTGTGACTCCTGCTGTTGAAAGGTATCCTTTTCCTGATCTAATGGTTAGTCCAGTTAGTCCATGAAGATGGGAGAGGAAGAAAGAGTAGGAGTTTAATAAATATCATCTGATGACCTGGAATACACAATTGTTCTAAGAGAATAGGTTGATCAAGCAAGCCTGAAATTTCAGGAGGTGGCTGCCCAAATGTAGGCTTTTGCAAGTGGTGGGGAAGGTAGGTCAATGTCTTAAGTTAGGAGGCTTGAAGTTGGAGAAACCAGGTTTATTACTGCCTCTGTATGGTTGCCTCCTATCTTGGCAAAACTGTTGTCTTGTGGCACTGTGTTGGGATCTATATTGCATTATTGACTGGAAAGATCCTTTGTTCCTAGTCCATTTATTGTCCCACTGCAGTGGTGGGGGCTTATTGTTTCAAAATGCCTGTGTGGGTTAGAGGGGCAGTTCAGTTCTGGAGGTGCCTGCCTCCTAACTTTTTCAAATTTCAATCCAAAGTATACTGGTGACCTTAATGGGGTCATCTGTAAGGCCAAGGTATAGTGAAGCTTGAGTGACATGGACCACTGACATGCATCATATCAGGTCAACTTTATGGAGTAGCTTTGACGTGGCATGGAACACATTTTTGTCCACTTCATAAGGCAGTTGAGCTGACTTTTCTACTCTTGCTATATTTGTATTGTCATGGGCTGGGAGATCAGTAATGAAGACCTCTGAGTGTTGTACCAGTAAACAGAACATTGCTGGTACTTGGCTTCCTTAAAAAAAAGCCTTAAAATTCCCTGTTTCAGCAATTCTATCCAACTGGTGATAATTGATCTTCTTGATCTAAGCTGACTGGGAAAAGACAGGGCATCTTTCTCTGGTCTAAATCTACCCACGCTTTAACTTTACATCTGTAGGGCGAGTAGGGCATGATGAAGTTTCCAACAACCTATAAATTTCCTTAACTGTGGCCTTCAAGCTAAACTGAGTCCATTTCATGGTTGGATCAGGGTTTAGCTAATTTGTAGGACACAAATGGGAACCAGCCTGGAAATGAGTATATATGTGGTAGTATATAGAGTATATATGGAGTAGTATATAGAGTATATATGGAGTAATATATAGAGTACATGTATATATGGGTTGTGCTCGCCAGGATTGGTTAATAAGGTACGTTATTTTTTAGGAAAAGAATCTTTTGAGAATTACTGAATTTTTAATATGTTGTTTGCATAGGTTTACTATGGGAACTGAATTAGTACTGTGAGTCCTATAGACTGTTACAGCAATACAGTAACTTCACATACTCAAGTCCAATTAACTTTACTATATGGTTCTATTTGTGGATAACAAGCAAAATTAATACTTTCTTTAAACACAGAGTGGCTTTCAGTGGGATATTAAACACACACTCAGATATATCAAATGTTGCTGAGGAAGTTGATACAAGTAAATAATAGTGAATTCAAAATTTACTAAGCAAACGAGGGATGTTTTCGTTATCTGCATCAAATGTTGACAAAACATTAAGCCCATTTCCACATGTGCAGGCATAGTATTTTGTGGTGCATTAAGTCAACTGCAAACAACGTAATGAACTAGAAGATCAGTTTTATGTTGAGCCAGATCTGCCAGTGCATTATGATAATGCAGATCTGGGTTTGTATAGTCTCCATTTAGATCCAATAAGTATACTGCATATGATTAGATAGAACATAAGCATAGTTGTGATTTTTTCTGATCACTTCACCTAATCTTTTTTCATGTAGTATCCAGTCTAAAATACCTTCTGCTTAATGATATGAGCCACTGTGGAGTTGATTTTTAAAGACAAAATAGAGTGACTTGAACAATTTTTTTTTGATAAAAATGTTACCTTAGTATTGGTGATGATAGTTTTCTGTCCATCCATCTGGATATTGAACTTGCTGTCCAGGTTGATCTCCCTGTCAAGAAAAAAAGAACGTTGATCAATAGACTAGAATATAAAATAACAGACTGGTACAGAGGTCGATCCAACTACCCACACAATGTTTAGGAAAAAAGATGGGAAGAAAATGTAACTGATCATAAAATTAGTGGTCCATCCTTTAATATTAAAATTATTCTGAAGCATATCTGTGCTGAGTTGATTCTGACTCCAGGACCCCTGATCAGATTTCAAGGGATAGGTCACTGGCTCAAATAAAAGAACTTGTCCAAACTCATGGAAACCCATTTTTGTATATCTGACAAGTAATCTCATTGTCTTGAGGAAACTAATAACAGATATGGCTTCTTTTCAAAATTTCAGAATCTCATAAAAGTATAATAGCAGTGTTATTAAAACACATCCCCATGCTGCAGTGCTTTGTCCATTTCTGCCTGAAAAGATGTACCCTAAGAATACAGTACAGACATGGACCAATTATAGTTGTACATATGAATTCATTCTTTCATGGCCAACAGATGTACAGTGGATATAGAGTTAGGATTGCAATAGTTTGCAAGTAATGAAAATGGTACCAAGTTCCTAGGGGGATAGGAGTGGACAACGGGGTCAATAACAGTTGTGTGCGTGGACATCTTTTATGCCAGTTTAATTTATATAAAATATGTACTTGCTTATAAGTCAAGTCAAACTGCAACAACAAAGATTCAGATCTGTCTTAGCATAATGCACCTGCAAATCAAGGTCCATGTGGTTTGTTTTACTTACTGCTCTTAACTGCACAGACCCAGACTTGCTGGCATATTAATGCAATGGCAGCTCTCAGTCTTTGCAGATGGTCCTATCTTAAAGTACATACGGTAAGGTTATTGGGATAGGATCTCATTAGTTTTAATGTTATTACCCAGGGGCTAAACCCTGAATAGGACAATGGGTATGGGGAAAAAGAGAAAAAAAAATTAACCTAAGGACAATACCAACTGCATGTATATCTTTTGTTATGTCAATAGTTGCACATTTAATTATATATGGGGATCTCAGATAAGTTCCCTAAGTGGTGACCCATGTACAATAGGCCTGACACCAGGGTCCCAGTAAAATCCTTGTCTGATATTTCCTGACACTTGTGTTTGTAATAACAAACACCATTTCTCAGACGTTTATGTAACTTATGAACTATTTTAAGTTTATGTAAAGCAACCCCTTCCAAACATCACCCCCATGTGATTTCATCTAAATTTAAAACTCTTGTGCACATCTACCCCCAATTATACCCCTAGATTTGAGGTCTCTCTCTTGCATCCTCCATACATCATACAAATGGAGTGCAAACATATCCAATATTGCCGTCTTCTAATTAATTCTACAGATGGCAATTATATCAAAGGACAAGTCCATATTATCCATGAAAATGTAAATTTTACTTCCTTCCTCAGCTCCTGCTGGGGCTTCATTCTGGGTTAAAATTTTCATTATCATTGTCATCTACTTATCCTTGAAACATAACCAAAGCATCTGCAAGACCTATTATTTCAGAAAAAATCCACCCATGCAACATGCTTATACAAATAAACACTTTCAAAAAAAGTAAACAATACAATATGTACTGTATGAATAGACTAGTGGAAGTGATGTGTACATCTATATTGTGTGCTTGAATTTTTGCCAATGGTTGAGGATTATGCCTACCTGATTTTTGTCATAATTTTAATTGAATTTAAGTTTATGGTCAGGCTTTGTTTATGAGTTGCTAAATTTTTTCATTAGCAATGGTCAGTTTTTCTGAATATTCTGTTGCATTGTAAGTCAGGTGACAATTTGTACATAGTTTTGTAAACAAAATTTTCATTTCCTGTCTTAAGATCAGTTGGTGGAATCAATTTTAGTTGTGTTCCGATATAATTTGAGAGAAATTATTTAAATTATTAACAAAAACTCTAACTGAAGACTCATTCAAAGACATTCTAGTTTATATCATTGTGGTAAATCAAGTCATTCAATTCATTCAGAACATTCTCCACTTTTGAACTTATGATGATATTAATGATTATTTTGGAAAAGAATTCAAAATACTGTATGTCTCTTAAATTTTTAGTTTGTAATTTAGATACATTATTTGTGGATTTTAAAAAACTTGGCTTCACTTCTTTCTGTTACATAATTTAAGACATAATTTATCACAGAAGGCAACAGCATTTATACAATACAAATATGTACCATTACTATATTTTAACTCAATGTTAAGTGTCCCTAAACAGACCTTTTCAGAGGAAAGCTCTTCTGTATTTACCTCCCCTGTTCCACAATTGTGTCACATCTGCCATTAGTACTGATTAGGAGAAAACAAGAATGACAAGCTGCATGCATTTACATATATCTTTATTAGGAGGAATAGAATTGGTTTCCATAGAAACCTATGTAAATGTACTCTCAAACACTAGAGTAAGCAAAAACATCTCATTTTAAGTATTGTATGAACTTGCTTATAAGTCTAAACCAACTACAAAACTGCATAGACCTAAATCTGACATTGCATAATTCATCAGCAAATCCAGTCTATTTGTGTTTGTTTGAAACAATCAGCAGACCACAGAGCCTGATCTGCCAGCACATTATAAGTTGGTATATCTGGGTCTATGCAACTGGACTCAACCTCTATGCACAGTGTGCAAAAATTGAGACTTCAATCATGACAAATATGTTCTCCATTCATTTTTCCTGCTTATAGAGGCCCTGGGTGGTTGAGTGGTCTATGGCAATCATGTTCACAGATCATGCACATAACATCTACGTCTTGTTGGGTTCAAGTCTAAGTTTAGTCAGGGTTAAGATAAACTGAGTAAGTTGAAGAATTAGAAAATGAAATTAAGAAGTAAAGATATCTATTTGAATATCTCTGTCTGCAAAAGCAGACTAAGGCACTAGTTTACTAAAAATCTTCAAGGAACAGAGAAGAAATCTGGCATGGTAGTCAGTAAAGTACTGATTCAAGAAAGTAAGTTTGCGTTATTTAAAAGTCCATTTTTGAGCAGAAAATTCTAAAAAACAGCCACAAAGATCAATTACTTAACATCTTCACAATGACAAAGCTAGCTATGCATATGCCCTTTCAGAAAGAAGCACAAGCAATATTTATATCCAGATAAGGAACAAAGTATGCTCAGAAATAATTAACTGATTAATACCTATACAGTTAGAGGTGACATCTTTTAAAGATTCTGATTTCAGCAAAAGCTCTAAAAAAGTGGCATATTGAAGTGTTGGGTTAAACTAAACCATAACTGTTTCTTCCTCCCCCTCCTTTTTTCTACTCTCCCCTTCTTTCGATGACAAAGGATGAAGTCCCCCTTATGATAAAATCCTGACAGCATATCTATTTAAATAGTACACGGGTAACAAATTTGAAATTTCTCTTTTTAAGCAGAGATATTAAACCAATGAATGAAGGTGCTAATGGAATAAATAAAATTACCACAGAATCAGCAAGGGGGCAAATTTCAAACATCTAAAGTTTATCACCTTGTGTAAAAAAATTTAAAAATTATAGAATAGGACTGGGTGTTGTCAGTAGTTTTCCTTCTTAACTAAGAAATTAAAAGTAACAGTGGACACATAAGTCTTTTGCATCTGCACGAAGTACAGTACAGTGTGATAGAGTTTGTTGGTATTCATCCTCATTCCCATGCCCAGATTTGTTCTAGATGAGATTTTCTTTGCATGAGGAAACAGCTTTATTAGCTCAGTTTTGAAGATAACATTGTAATGTCTTCCAAGTTTAAGTTAGACATAAAACTGGTAATAACATGTTTTCAAAGCATTCATGCAGTACAAAACAAAAGGCCTGGTGGCTGAGTTAAACAGAGCCACCCAAAACAATGTTTGAAGGTATTTTTGTTTTCTTGTCATTGATGAGAATTGTATATAAATATATGATAATTATATCTCTATCAGTAATCTGCATAATAGAAATACAACCAGTATGTCAAAGTACATAATGGGGGTACTGCCTAACTTTCAAAGATGGAAAGACCATCAAGTGTATCAATATGTATTGTATCAAAGATTGTGTGCATCATAAATCTTATTAATACAAGACACAAGTGTATCTGTCATGGAATGGTATAAATTTATTTCTTTATTAGGTAAATGTACTCTGTTTTCATTGTGTATAACGATACCTGAGGGCGATCAATGTATATTCTACAATATTTCGAAACAGTGAGTTCAGTTTATCTGGTGCCAGACGTGCGGAGTGCTTTAAGTGGGAAAACCCAAATACATGAATTGCACAGACGATGTTGTGCTACATTTCCTATGTATAAATGCATAGCACTAAAATCAAATCCTTACATTACAAACCATTTTGTCGATCGGAGGTCTACTTTGAGACCTACATATCTCCAGATGTATAGGTATGTAATTTATTCATCTATATGCATTGTAAGTTATATTTATTGTATTATCATGTTTGATTTCATATTTCTGTTGCTTCAACTAGTAAATGCTGTTTAGTAAATGCTAATGTTATATTCTTATCTGTGATTTAGCAAGAACTCTACAAGATTGCATTTAGTGAATGACCGTTGAGTGCATTATAAATCTTTTAATTCACCAATTTATTTACGAACCTGTTTATTGTTTATAGTTTTACAATGCAAGACTGGTAATGTATATAACTTACCTACATATATTGATGTTGCGTACTACTGTATATACCAGTGTCATGCGTAGTACACGGTATTGGATATATTTTCAGCTATGTTGTGCTGTAGAGTGTGCAGTGCTGTGCTGTGTTGTGCTGTAGAGTGCAGTGCTGTGCTGTAGAGCTCTGCTGTAGAGCTGTGTGTGCTGCATTTGCAGTGCTGAGATGTGCTGTGTGTACAGCTTTGTAGAGCTGCATGCATTGTCTAGTGCTGCATATGCTGCGTGTGCAGTGTTGAGCTGTGCTGTGCATATGTTTTCAAGTGCTTCAAATATTCCAACCTTGCTAGTCGGATTGAGGGTAATCAGGCATTGCAGACCAAAGTGGTGGGCGATAATTGTCTAACCCAGGAATCAGTGGTGGTTGGTGACTACAAATAATCTTTGCTTGTTTGGCCAGTAGAACTGGTAGCAAAGAGTTAAGGGTGTATAGACATTGCTCCAAGTATTAATATTTTAGCCATGGGTTAATATAGGGTTTTTTTATAATACCCAGTGTTTTAATATTGAGTAAAACTATCAATTCCTTATTTTGAACGAAGTATCATTTCTTTTGCTATTAGAGTAAAACTATCAATTCATTATTTTGAGCAAAATATCAATTTGTATTTTACTATTGTGAAGATCATATTTCTGTTGTGTGATATACCGAGAATCATTCTTTTTTGTCTTTGTATCGTATTTGTTGCATTAGTAAGATCATGTTAACTATGTTAATTAGTCCCATATTGGAACCCATGCATCCTTTATTTGATATTTTCATATAACATTAAAAATTGTATTGCATTCCCATCAATGGTATTTTGTTGTTAATCTGAAAATCCAAAACATCTTTTTTCTTGTTACAAATGGTGTCAGAAGTGGGATTCTTCAGATTTAACAGAACATTGTTTCATTATTAGTGTATGATATTTTTGTGTTTCAGACGCTCTTTGACAAGACATCAGGTTAAGTAGCCATTTTACAATACTTTGTTTATTGCACAGTTCATGTTTTTGTTGCCTTCCGAGAAGGAAATTATGGTTTATTTGTTCAAAGTCTAAAGATTTCACCTTTTGACATAATATTGCACTTTAGGTTGGTTCTATCAGATTTTCTAAAATGTCTTCGATGAAAGAACTTGTGTAGCTGAGAAAAATTTTCATTACAAAAGGCAGTCCCTGAGAAATGTTGTTCGTGAAGAACAGGCAAGGTAAGGGACCTGAGGGAAAAGAAAGGGAAGCCAAACAGGAGTTGATAGAATTAGAAACGAAGGCGGAAAAGGAGAAATTAGAGATAGTGTGACAATTAGAGCAGGAAAGAGGGGAAGCCGCAAAAAGACTAAAGGGCTTTTAAAAAGGAAAAGATAGAATTAGAAAAACATGCCGAAAAGGAAAGGATAGAATGGGAAAGGGAAGCAGAAAGAGAAAAGATTGAATTAGAGAATGGGAAGATAAGAGTTAGGAAAGCAAGCCAAAAGATAGAGGGTACAACTACTAACAGAAGTAGAAGATAGGAAGTTAGAACAGGAAAAACAAGCTAGGTTAAAAGCTTTAGAGATGGAAAAAAGAAATAGGGACAGGGAGTATCAAAGAAATTCTTAGCTAATGTAAACCAAATGAGAGGGGGAACGTGATTTTAAACTGAGAGGTCCAAAACTACCCCATTTGAAGATCATAAAGATAATATGGACAGCAATCTTAACAGGTTTGAAAGGTACGCCACAGTACAAAAATGGAAAAAAGACGATTGGTCGCTTCATCTTAGCGCCTTGCTTGAAGGTAAAGCTTTAGATGTGTATTCTTGTTTACCCGTGACAGATTCACTTAATTATCTCATGCTGAAAGAGGCACTTCTGAAGAAATATGAGCTACCAAGCAAGGTTTACACAAGAAGTTTAAATATGGTAAACCCGAGAGAGGGGTGACATTCACCCAGTTCATCAGTAGGACGTGCAATTACTTGCAGCGATGGGTGGTATATGGTAACATGGTGAAGACATATGAGGGTCTTATGGACTTTGTGCTTCAGGACCAGTTATTAACAACTTGTGGCAAAGAGTTGTACTTGTTCTTGAAGGAAAGATCCTTCACAAGTATATACAACATGTCCACACATGATCAGGCTAGGGAACATAACCAAAGAAACCTGAAAAACCAGGGAAGGTAAAAGGACAAGCAATGTTTCACTTGCAAGGAGTGGGGTCATATCTCCCCCAATTGTCCAAAATGGAAGGGACCAGTCCTGAGAGTCGCAGTAACCATTGAAGGCAGGCAGGCGATAAATGGAAAGCTCATTGTTTCCCTGCCGGCTAACCAAGAGACAGAGTAGTCAGTAGTGCGTGCAGGAATCCGTCACAACATTATCCAATCAATCGGCACGTGTATTTTCCCAGAAGCAAGGGTACCAATGGCGAATGGCAGTCAACGGCCAAGAGGTGACCGTTTTATGAGACTGGGTGCACTAGCGTGGTCTTGAAATGGAGCCTCGTTTGCAATGACCAATTGCTGGGATTGAAATCACCATGCATGCTACTGGACCAATCAATCGACCATGTTCAGGTTGCAAGGACAGACATCGAAACACCTTTTCTAACTGGAAGCATCGAAAGAGTTGTGCATAGCCAATCCGATCTACAAACTGACAACTGGAAAGGTACAAGGATCTAGACTCCCAACTATGTCTGACTTCAGATTCCCAATCGTCCAAACAGTACAAATTAGAGCTCAGGAAAAGGGTGATAACAAACCATCACAGAAAGAATTGATGTACCCTTTAAAACCATCAAAGAAAGCATTATTGATGCACCCGTAAAAACCAACATGGAAAGGCCTACTGTTGCCACCTTTAAAACCATCACGGAAAGGACTATTGCAAAACCCTTTGAAACCATCATGGTCAGGTCTATTGCTGCACCCTTTCAACCCAACATTGAAAGGACTAATGATGTAACCTTTAAAACTATCACAGAAGAGTCTATTGCTTTACACTTTAATATCATCATAGGTCTATTATTGCACCCTTTTAAACCATCATGGAAAGGTCTATAACAAAAACAAAATCAACAAAGACATATGACACGTGGGAGATCAATATCTACAGCTTATACTCGCCCACCCCCACCCCGAAGCCCACTTTTTATATTTTGTCGGGTTGTTGTTTTTTTTTCGGTGCACCTGCGAGACATTCACGGTTTACCTGGTATTCAGAGGTCGCACACGAACAGCTACTTTAACAGATGTCATGTTGATTTGCAAACTTGTCGCTTCTGCTAAAGGTAAAAATGCATCATCATCGATATTGTATACACTTCCAACTGAACTTATGAGTACATGTGATTGTCATTGTACCGTCTCAACATCGCCTCCATTTTGACTCGACACAGCTGTACGCAATCACGTGACCCGTATTTCTAAGTATAGAAGAGTTCCATGTGGAATTAGTGCAGATGTTGCAAATCTTAAATTTATATCTATCCGTATTATCAATGAACTGTACATTTTATATCAAACAATAGGGTTTCAGCATGTCGATGAAGAGCAAGTGGCAAAATTGACGAATAAAACTTGCAATTAAACTGAATGATTTTTATGCATCAACGAACATTTTGATATATGCAATATATTTCGTTTTGTTTTTGTTGTTTTGTTTGCCTACCTTTGTGGGGAAGTTAAAGACGTGATAAGATAACGTTTATTTATAGTGGGAATGAAGAATACAATTCAACTTAAAATCAAGTAAGCTTTTTGTTGACATGACATAAATAACAATAAAACATCATTTGCAAGATATACTAACACAGCATATTAGATGTATACAACGTGACAAAAACGAATAGTGTATAACATACAGTATAAGCTGTTACGACCCTGGAGTTCCAAGTGCGTCAAAAAAAAAATAGATTTTGTATAAATCTTTTTATTTCATTTCTTTGTATCGTCTAACATGTTTTTGATAAGTTTACTTGAGTCGTAGATGTAGTTCGTGTTGGCACGTGTTGTGTATGATGATGAAAATTCATTGTTCAGAAGTATTGGGAAATTGCATGCTTCCTCGTGTGAGTGCAGTTAGGGCTACGTTTTACAATCCCATATATTGCGATTCATGCACAGTCCCTACAAACTGTCCTGTTCGATAGTCAGTCACGGACAGACTGTCGTAGTTGAGTCGAGTCATACAACTTTTATTTTGTTGTGCCAGAAGAATCTATTATATCTACGTAAAACTAGAAGAATGTATTATATCTACGTAAAACCAGAAGAATGTGTATATCTACGTAAAACAGAAGATGAATTCGTTATTTTGTCTACGTAAAATAACACAACCCGTGAAAGAGGAACTATTCACTTCTTTATAACTTTCCTAGCGAGCTACATTGCATATTTGGACGTTTTCTTGCTAATTTTGGAACGGGACAGCACGTACATTATTAAAATTCATAAAGCTTGTTGTGTGCACTTTTTCTTTTTGTTACACAGAACGAGCGGTTTCGTAACCAAGCAAACAAAGGATTGTTTAAAACTGCAGTAACATCGAATTCATTATTTAGGCAACTATCAAATCAAAGGAGTATCTGAAGGGTGCAAAAAAAAGTCCAGGTTACTTAAAATATCGGTTAAACAAATTCACTCATTTATGACGTGAAAGCTTTGAGATGAATATCAGCTTTACTGGAAAAGAGTTAACACAAACAGACAATTGATAGTATTAAACATGAGGACTGTAAAAATAAAGATTTAAAAGTACAGGAGGGGGGGTGGACGTAACACAAGGACAGTAAAACCAAAATAAAAACACGTGTATATGTTCTCGTTATCAGGACAGAATAATTGATTTGAATTTTTTCTAGTGACCCTGCTCGGATGGTGCCTTAAGCACGTGTACATGCACTTGCTTAGGGTTCCTAATGAGTAATCAGGCACTGAGTCAGAATGTTGGAATATTTCAAGGTGTTGATCAGTTTATCAGAGTTTGGTGAGAAAACGGATAAATTGTTATATTCAGCATTGTAGTAGTTGTAGAGGGCACTTGGGGACAAGGTGGTCATTAACATTAGCCCATAGGATCAGTGAAAATAAATTTAGGTGATAAGAAGAGAAACATGCATATGGTATTAAAGTGACAAAGTGTTTATAGGGACAATGTTTATAAGGACATGTGAAAATGTAATATGAAAATTATTAAAGGAATAAACAATTTTTAGGAAGAAAAGGAAATTTAAAGTTAATATTTTTATATTCATCATACCACATACACTATCCAGCTATCACATTTTGATTAAATCTAGCTTCTCGCTTATACTATCCTGCTCCAGCCTTTTTTGTTATTATCCAAACACACACGCCACAATATCAAAAGAAAAGGTTACTAGTGTTATAACCATTCTATCACACTCAAACATACAAATATATTATCACACGCAAGGTTAGGAAGTGTTTATAGACACACAAAGACACACATGGGCGCCCACATGATTTTTTCCACGGGGTTGGTTTAGGACTTTGTGCAGGGGGTGTCAGGATTTTTCAGGAGAGGGTATGCGATATGACTTCCATGTGGAGGGGGTCATTTGACACCCCCCTTTGCAGATACCTCAGCGTGATTTTTAAACTCTATATCAAGTCTTTTATTTTTCGTTGGGACGTTTGGATTTAATAAGGCAATCTATTGTTAATATACACCTACGAGCTCGTGTCACCAAGAACAGCCAGTCCACTGGTTATTCCTGGTGGTTACAAAGCAATCGCTGTTATACGCAGCGATACATTAATGTTACTTGAAGGTGTTGGTGGTCGAATGAGAGTCATTTAAACCCTAGTAGAAAACATATAATTAGGTCACTTATAACAATGATAAATGTCATATCATCATGTTAGTGCCAGTCTGACTCCTGGTCGGATTAAAAACCTACAATCAGCATCAAAAGATAACTGTAGACCAAAGTAACGCTAATAAAGAACAAATTCAATCCGGCACAAATAAACTATCATTGTCAGAACGTCAACTCAAGTACTTCAATAAAGCCAAACAAAGACCGGCATACGACTTAATCTCTCTGCGGGTGCTAAGGCTGGTGGTTTATTTCTAGAGACACAATTGTATCAATCGCAACTGTCAGAAATGAAATTTTAAAGAGGTTTGTGATCGTTTACGATCCACAGGTGATACAATGACAGATGAAGTCTCCATGAACAACAATAAAATTGTTGTTTTAAGAGAACCAACCCGCGATGAAGATACCGCAACAAAGACATATGTGGATGAAAAAGATACTACAATCGATGACAAATTAACCACGTTACAAGCCAAATATTACATACACGCAAATATGTTTTCAAATATTGGCAGAAACTTTCAAAAAATTAATAAAACCGCTGAAGATTTAGTTTTAGATTTAGTTAAAACAAAACTCGGCCACATCAGTAGTGAGATTCCTGATATTGTTAATAAAACTAATCTGATTAAAATCCATTACAAGCAGATCATCAATGTGGTATACACAGTAGCACCAGAATCATCAAAATGGTCACAGCAAAATAATACTCTAAAACATTCCGCTGAAGTCACTGGTGTGTTTAGACTGTCCGTATTTAGCAGTGCAAAAGTTTTGATATTTACCACGTAGCCATGACGTCATTCAACCGACATTGATTCTGTAGCCACGTCTATTGTGTTAAAAATGATAACGAAGTAATAATTCTATTGGAACGAATTAATAAAAAAAATTGACCACAACGTCCTTGAGGTGGTGTCTGGAATTTGTTGCCGAAACACCTCGATTAATTACTTAATAAAAAATATCATGAATCAAAACCCAGTTGACGTTAAATATTACAGATGCAATCAATTATGTGAGTAGTAAACAAAACTGAAGAATACCGTTGATGATTACACAGTAAAAGTAAAAACAAATATCGCAGAAGTGTAGTTTTCGTTAATATATAATTGCCTATTCGACATTCGCTGAACCGGTTTATTATTATCAACAATAACAATGACATCGCCAGCAGATGTAACAATTAGTGTTTCATCCGCGACAACAATTGCTGATATTTTCAATATTATTGCAAAGAAAATAGTTACATGCACAAACGATAAATTATACGAGTACATAATAAAACTACATGCGGCGATGTCAGTATACTCCAAAAAACCTCAGTTATTGCAGAATATCCAATGGGGAATTCGCAACGATAACAAAAACTTACACAATGAAGTATTTGACGAAAAAATCCAGTGGAATACTTGGATCTAGAATTAATGAAAGGAGATCAAATTGTGAATTAAAATCCTGATTTAAAATCAGGATTTTAGAATAATAATGTCGTCATCGCAAGAACTGCTACAAAAGATCGTCACTATTACAACACCGCCAAAAACCACAATGATAGCAACAAGTTCAGCCAAACCTGAGGTCAGCATAAATTTTCCAACTGAAATTTCAGCAAAGGAAATAGCGCTAACACAATAACGGGTTTATTATAGTTGGCTGTATATCAGGTCGAAATTGTTTGGGGGATTACTTGCAAGCAAATCGTTGGTATTTGCAAATAAAAATAAACCTGATGAAACTCCTGATTAGCAAGTTGCAAGTATACCCACGACAGTTATCAAATAGAAGAGATCAATGAGAAATTCCAGCGCAGAATAAATATATAACGGGCAATGAATCGAATATAGCTATCACTGTTCACGAAGCAACATTAGACGCGACTGAAATTTCTACGCCAGATTATGCTGTATATATGATTCAGAATAAATATGATCTGATTCTGGGTAAATTTTGTCAACATATTAAAAATAAATATTATTATTAGAATAAAATGTTGCATTCTGACCGTCAAGGACTTTGCCAAGGGTTTCAATTTACTGTTGCCACAGTCAATGGGCCAGTATTTTCACGATCACTACTTTCACTTTTACAACGGCTTGTTTGACAAGCTGACAGAATCTTTCTCAACTGCCTTACACGAGTATTAATGATCTTGTTTATTTCGTATTCGTGAGATAATTATGACCTAATTTTTTTAATCGCGTATAGTATATTTGTTCAAATTTTCGTTGTTGTAATGATTCAAAATCACAAATAATCTTTTCAGGATTAAGTTGTTCAGAGACTTTTATTTGGTCATGCTGTAATTTTTCAATTGGAGAAATAATAACATCAATATTTTTGTAACTCACTATATAATGAGAATTTATTTTAATAAAAAACAAAAACATTTTTGAATATAAAAATTAATTTTTTCTGAACTCTTCTGAATGTAACAATACAAATATTTCTGTTTCATAATAAAAAAAAATATTTCTGAATATGAGAATAAATATAAATATATTTTTGAAAATAAAATATTTCTGAATCAGAATAGAAATAATACATATTTCTGAATATAAAAGAAAAAATATTTCTGAATCAGAATAAAAAATATCCGAATAAAATACAAAACGAAAAAATAAACAGTTGTCGGAGCAGTTACCATTCTACGGGGATGCCATGAAGAGTTTTCTTTCAGCGACAATTCATTCTGAATATCGTACGTACGGTATACCCTTCATTGAGGTTGAGAGCTCATATTATCACTACTGTTTATTTTAGAGGGCTTTAATGTGCAATTCCCCCATATCAAACCCAGGGCAGATTGCAAAAGTTCACTCACCACGTTGTTGACGTGGTGACGATGGGTACATGGAACATCGCCCCCAACTATTATTAGAAAAATTAGCATCGTCTGTGACGGGTATTTAACCCCAGACCTAAATTCTTACAAATATATGATTCAGAAATTAATATGAAGATTTCTAATCCAGAATAAACTGCAGTGTGAATCTAAAATAAATCTCAGACACGTTTCAGAAATTATTATGCTGAATAAACTGCAATGTGAATCTAAAATAAATCTCAGACAAGTTTCAGAAATTATTATGCTGAATAGACAGTATTGTGGTCATGTTTACGCGGTAACAACCGGGATAACTGCTTAATTACTCTATCACCGAGGAAAAGTTTTCTCCCCTCATGTGTATGATATTTGAAAGTGAATTTCTTGGAAAATGCTGATTTGGTTATATTATCTGCAACAGAACGCATGTAAATATCAAAACATTTGGCAGCTGCATTGATTGATGAAAGGATTATTTCTACGCCTATTTCTACATTTACGGATTCAAGCACTCTTGGAAATTTATTATGTTTCTCAGCATTTCTAAATTTGAAATTCTGACTTTGAGTAATAATTAATAAATTATTTAAAGAGTTATTGTTTCGATATCGATGAATATGATCTATCATAAGTTCATCTTTGAGCAATCCATAATAATACTCTTAGACGAATTTATGACAATGATATATTTTTCCCCCGGCATTGAATATGAGATAACCAATATTGATGACAGAACCGACTATTTTTTAATCGACAGTTCCTGATTACACCATCAAGACATGTTTCATAATTATTGATGCTGGGATGCTTCACAAAGACGTCGCTGAACTGGAAAAGAAACTAAAATTTCCAATAATGGTAAAAGTAATAACCGGATAAATTTTACACGAATGGAAACACTTCTGCGGTAGCAGTATTTCCACGAGACAGAACCGTAAAATTTTACGACTTTGATACATTTTATTTTATCGTAAATATTAGTAAAGGCGATCTTATATCCGTGTGGCTGTTTCAAAATTCTGATGATGATAGTTATGATTAATTTGAACGACCTAATATTTATCGTACAAAAACTCTTCTTTGAAGAAATGGAAAATCTTGCGCTGAATACATCTTTGAAGATGTCAGGTCCCAACAAACACTTGGGCAATTACTGGGAATTTGTTTAACCGTTCCGTCAGTTGCTGCTCACTTTTCTCGGGAGAAGAATTCATGAAAACCAGAACGATTGGAATTTCTTGAAGATATCCAACGCAGTTGTGTTGAATACTGGCTTGACGGATTATGGAACATTAAATATAATTGCAACGACTTTATCTCGGTTGATATGGTAGAATGTTATCCTGGAATTTTTCTTGGGTACGGAGAGTGTTCTGAATACTTTAAGAGATATGAAAATCCAACACACGAGAAGACCAGAGTTACGATAAATGGTCATTTATCAGATTTTGACTTGACTATATTAGCCTGTGTGGTAATTGAAGTTTACACCTACAAAAAATTGATTCGATAGTTTTATTACGATGCATGCTTGATGTTGCAATATTGATATCGGTGGAAGCAAACTGTAACATTTATCATATCATCCGTTGAAACAAGTTTGGTTGCCAGAACCAGACAAATTTAATGGAGAAAAAGATATCAGGAAAGAATTTCCAGATCTTGGGGAGGATGAAATTACTAAATTTATTAATAATGTATTTAAATACAAAAAAGAAAATAATGAGAAACGTGCAAAGAATATCGGCAGAAATATGATGCTGCACCAAAAAATTCTTTGCCACGATCTACCTGTAATAGTTTTGGCCATCTCAAGGGTCCTCGTTGATAAATTCCTTCGAAAGCAGATGCCACTTCAGTTGCTGTTTTAGTTGATAGTGCTTCTGTTCTTTATATCTACTTGCAACATCAACGACAGTTAACGCGTATTTGTATGTGGGTGATTAACTGTCGTGTTAACCAATTTGCAGCAACATAATGTTAGACATTTGCTGCATCAGCAAGTTTACCAATCGCTGCTCTAAACCTCCCACATCCTCTTGATCTATAATAAACTGATTCCATTATAATAATTATCTATGATTAATTACCAGCCCCTAAAGCTATTTTACCCTTCATCGCAGATTGTACTAGGAAGCTAGCAAGTTTTCATCTGAGAGATTTATTGTTTATGGAATTTAACGAGTGAATCAACTTTTCATCTGCAATGTTTCAATATGTTGCAAATCTTTTATACGCAATATCATGAACATGGCATGCTTGATCAATCGCATTTATTGGATATTTTCCAGGTCTTGGTTAATATTGTTCGTCAAGTCAAATATCAAATCGAGTTCCTGGACCAAAACAATTATAGCCATGAAGATGTTTCTTACCAGGATACTTTGCCCATGGAGCTTCTGGTAATTTTCCGAGTGAAGCAGCGATATCACCACCTGTCTTCATATGAGATGAAATAAATTAATATTTTGTACCACATTTCACACACTTACCTGTAAGTGCGCGCTTGCTATTTTGTGTTATTAGTGTTATTAGTGTTGTTAATCCACAGCTGTGGATGGGTGCTCTGTATCGAACACAATATAAATTTATATAATTATTATATTTGTACAACATGGATATCATTGACTTCTCAGCAGCATGAAAGCAAGAACCAGTAAAGCATCATTGAGCGCTACCAAATTATATCAAGATAATAATAATAGGACCATCTGGGTCTGGTAAGACACAACTGTTGCTTAATCTGACAATAAGATGGTTCACGTGGGATAGGTTATATTTAGTGGCACAATAAGTAGATGATTAGAGATGTTATGAAGTACTTAAAGATTTTAATGAAACGCAAAGTCGTTGTATGAAGACGATGACGGTGATGGTGTTATTAGTTTTATTACCGATATTGATGAGGACCCATCTGGAGATGAACTTGATGGACGAATAGATAATCTCGCAGCATACAATGATGTAATGCTGGACAAACAATCAAATCCAGCTCGGATATTTTCCACAGATGTAATATATGTTACTCAGCGATATACGCAAATACCTAAAATGATTAGAGAGAATTGTAATATTTTAGTTGTGTTAAATGGAGTATATAATTGTACTTTGCAAATATTTATTATACTTGGTGTTCAGGGGATATGGATATAATTAAGTTTAAAAAATTCTTTTCAAAAGCGCAAGCTACCCCACACGGATTTATAAGGATAAATTTACATGACCCTTGGTCACGATATCGTATAAGTGTCGACAAAATTTTGGGTTGATAGACTGATATTACAAGGATTTAATTATAGCAGCAGAAAGGGTGAACGACCAACAGTGAGTGATCGAAGAGTAAACGAACACGCCATAAAAAGATAAAAACACGAGCGTAAAAAATAAAGCAGAGGAGTCTGCAGTTTTATCAATAAAGCATGACGAAATTTCTGACAACATGAAATCAACCTAACGGTATTATAAATTAACACAAGGAAAGCAAGCGTGACCAGAACCATCCGTTAATTTATAATACCGTTAATTTCATGTTGTCAGAAATTTCGTCTTGCTTTATTGATAAAACTGCAGACTCCTGTGAATAAAGTAACAAAAAAAAAAAACCCTAACCCAATTAGATAAACTCTAGGTCGGTTAGAGGCTTTGGTTTAGTTTTATCGACCTTATATTTTCGTTTTCATAGGTAGCTTAACAAAGACAATTCAACCAAGTGGTCCGTTCACTCTTTCTGCTACCTCTCCCAAGATCCTACATATCCCGGTAGCCGTGGCTCATTTAAATGCCAATGTAAACAACTTATTATCTAGGTTTTACCTCCACCCCCTTTCATATGCGTATGTACATTATCTGTAAACGGCCTCTCCCATACGCAACTGCATGCTTTTTGGGTTACCCACCCCCCTTCTTCATGTGTGCTTTCGACATGTACGGCACCTAATGCTACTTTTGACATGTGAACTAACCTTTAAAATAAAATAAATATGTACTGATGAGATGATAAGTATCATGATGACGACGACGATTATTATTATTATTATTATTATTATTATTATTATTATTATTATTATTATTATTATTATTATTATTATTATTATTATTATTTTATTATAGCTGCTTTGCAAATGATAAAGGGGAAGTAGTAAATAATGTCAACATTAGCAATGAGAGTTTCTTCCCTTAGACTACTTTAAGTGTATTCAGTCTCAATCACGTAGGCATTTTTCTGTACTAGATATATAATGATAATATCATTTTAAAATTTTCTCCTTACTTAGACTCGAACTAGGGTCTACGTTATATAGTAAAATTTGCCTTGCGAAAACGTAACAAACCCAATATACACCTATAGATCAAGCAACCATCACCAAGGAAACATGGAAGATTGTCATTGATATTACCATTTTTGCGCACCACACACATCCGCACTGTGAACAAATAATTAACTCTCATCTAATACAGTCATTCCGGATTCCTATGACAAAAGTCAATGCTACTAAATGCTACTAGAAATCAATATAGATTCACACAATTATGACCATAAAGAGAGGAAAGTGCTACCCTGGATCCTGCGAGAGGAAGCGTGATAATACAAAGTGAAATTATGACATATTAGAAACAATATTATCAGATAGGCTAGAGAATTTATAATTCGCCCTATAACCTAGAATCAGACCTGAATCCGCGGTTTGCGGCAACGAACGCCCATCGTACACACACCAACTCCTCTACTCATTCGATAAAGCGAAATTCCCCAAAACGATGGAGCATAGGTGCTGATATAAGCAATTGTTAGTAGAAGACAAACCCGCAAGGCGACGCGAATATTAGTAAAGGGTCTGTTTCTGACAATGTCTGAGAATTTGTACCGCCACATATCCAAATGTTGAAATTTTCAAGGTTAGCGACCGTGGGATAAGGCTTGTGGTGCAAGTATGCGAATTTGTCTGCAGTTCATCAAAAGGTTTAAATGCCTATCTTCCTTCATACTTAAAAGACTAGTTGGCTTCATACCTAAATACCATGCTGACTTCATACATAAATGCCAAGCTGACCTCATACCCAAATATCAGGCTGACTTCATACATAAATGCCAAGCTGACTTCATACATAAAAGCTTAGCTGGCTTCATACCTAAATACCAAGCTGACTTCATACCTAAATACCATGCTGACTTCATACTTAAAAGCCTAGCTGACCTCATACCCAAATATCAGGCTGACTTCATACCTAAATACTAAGCTGACTTCATACTTAAAAGCCTAGCTGACCTCATACCCAAATATCAGGCTGACTTTATACATAAATACCAAGCTGACTTTATACATAAATGCCAAGCTGACTTTATACCCAACAACCTAGCTGGCTTCATACCTAAAAACCTAGCTGACTTCATACCTAAAAGCCTAGTCGGCTTCATACCTAAATACCATGCTGACTTCATACTTAAAAGCCTAGCTGACTTCATACCTAAAAACCTAGCAGACTTCATACCTAAATACCAACCTGACTTCATACTTAAAAGCCTAGCTGACCTCATACCCAAATATCAGGCTGACTTCATACATAAATGCCAAGCTGATTTCATACCTAAATACCAAGCTGACTTCATACTTAATAGCTTAGCTGACCTCATACACAAATATCAGGCTGACTTAATAGATAATTAACAAGCTGGCTTCATACCTAAATACCAAGATGACTTCATACCTAAAAGCCTAGCTGGCTTCATACCTAAATACCAAGCTGACTTCATACATAAATGACAAGCTGGCTTCATACCAAAATACCAAGCTGACTTCATATATAAATGCCAAGCTGGCTACATACCTAAATGCCTAGCTGACTTCATACCTAAATACCAAGCTGACTTCATACATAAATTTAAAGCTGACTTCATGCCTAAATACCAAGATGACTTCATACTTAAAAGACTAGCTGACCTCATACACAAATATCAGGCTGACTTCATACATAAATACCAAGCTGGCTTCATACCTAAATACCAAGCTGACTTCATACCTAAAAGCCTAGCTGACTTCATACCTAAATACCAAGCTGATATCATACTTAAAAGCATAGCTGACCTCATACCCAAATATCAAGCTAACTTTATACATAAATCAAAGCTGACTTCATACCTAAAAGCCTAGCTGACTTCATTCCCAAATGTCTAGCTGAGTTAATACCCAACCGCAAGGTGACTTTATACCTAAATGCCTAGCCGACTTCATAACTGAAGGCCTAGCGGACTGTATAACTAAATCCCTCGCTTACTTTATAAATTAAAGCCCAGCTGCTCTGCTGTTGCAAAGTTGAACATTACCAACTTATCTTGCCAGTGTATGTATGCATGTCAGTAGTTATATCGGCTTCTTTGGAGTCATGTGATAATTATATATTAAGTCTACATCCATGAAACATACATGAAAATCCTATGTTAAAAGTATCCATATTTTTAATATTAGGGATACTTTTCAGCATTGTTAGAAGTGGAAGTCTTTATTTTATGGGGCAGAATGGGAATATAAGATGGTTTATGACATCATGGGGTCATGAAGGAACGTTAACATTGGGAGTTCATAATGACACTAAAATGGACGTGTAATGGTAAAAATTATGCAACTGTGAAAGAATTTAACTTGGTCCAGAAAGAAGCTCGGAAAATTAGATTGCAAAGGCTTAGAATAAAAGTAGGACTCGGTTCCGAAACTGAACAGGGCTTTAAATGAGACTGAAGTAAATTCGATTTTTTTTAAATCGTCTAAAACTGAACTTGCGAAACTATACAGTACATAATTAAACTGAAAGTAGCACTAACATTCCGAAATTCGTACTAACTTTCGCAGAGACCGAAAAATTCCGAAAAAAATATTTAAATTATGGTCGTTGTTGTTGTTGGGCTTAACGCCATTTTTCAGCACACGATAGGCTATTCATGGCGGCCAGTATTAATGGTGGAGGAAGAAACCGGGAAATCACCGGAAAGAACCACCGACCCACGAGAAGCTACTGGCAAGCTTTCTCACATATCCACATTCGCCGAATCCTAGACTCGAACTCACGCAGACAGAGGTGAGATGGCAGTGATCCGTAACGGACAGCGCTTTAGACCACTCGGCCACTCGGGGCCCCATTATGGTCGTAAAAGTAACACTAGCATTTTTAAAGTAATATAAAATTGGTGGAGACTATACAAAATTTCCACGAAACGTGTAAAAGGAATGTTGACAAATTTTTCAAAGTTGTTTTTAATGGTGAACATTTTAGAAATTTACAGCTTTTTACAAATACAAAAAGTAAATTCTACAGAATTAAGTGAAAATTAAAAAATTTAATCCAAAGTTAAAAATATCTAATTTTATTTTGTAAATTTTAAAATTTGCAATTTAAAAAAATACAAAATGTAAAATATATCTATAAAATAATAAAACATTTTACGATATTTTGGGTGACCAAAACCCCACACGTACTAACAAACTAAAAAGGTAGAGTAACATTCTCCCAGTTATCGACTGTCCAACACTATACATTTGGTATCCAACACCCTACATTTGCTGTCCAACAAGCCATTCTTTTTACCGTAAACATTTGATCCAGTTTCTTATCCATACTAAAAATGCACATCAAGACAAAGACAACTTACGTATATAAATTGCCATGAAATCAAAGTCACTATGAAAATTCATAGTACATCATAAAGGCCACTTCTTACTTTCCGTTTCGAAATTTGAAATCCTTTACTGACATGTATTCTTTTTCTTCTACTATTTCTTCTGGTTGTCTCATTTACTTGAATTTCTTTACATGGATGAGTTCTCCTGTTTTGATTTATGAATGATTATTTTCCTTCTCTTCTTTCTTATTCGGGACATCTGAAGACCAGTGACATTTTTCTTGCCGTAGTGATTCATGTTCTTTGACGTCATTGATATTCTGGAGCCAAATATCCTTTAACTTGACAGACATGGCAGGTGTCTTACGTCAGATGTCTTTAAATCTTTGATCGGAAGTACGATCTGTGGTAATTCTTCCATCTTCACAGATTGAAAAGTGGATGTGTATATGCTTATTGGTCGAGAGGAGCGAAGGCAGTTGTGTGTTATGCCTTTGGTGTTTGTAATTGTTAAGAAAGATTTTTCTGTCTATCTGTAAAAAAGCGAAGAGTAGTAGTCATACTCACAATATACCTATTATCATAATAAAGATTTATGGCATAGTTCTTTTGTGAAAGAAACAGACACATAAACAACTCTTTCCACAGCCTCATAGAGCTCCTGGAAAGTAGATACTACTCAAATGATTGCCAAATAAAACAAAAACAAAATCTATCCATTATAATGATTTCACGTGTGTGATAGTGTATAAATAACTTAATGGGTATAATGTGGGTAAGCAATGCAATTATTTTGAACGTCTCAGGTATCATCCACGAATGAAAGCAATAAAGAGTCAGGAGATCTGATTCGCATACATTGGCTGATATTAACAGAGAAGTGCTAAAAGGGAATTTTTACTTGCGAGAGTTACAAGGAGTCAAGAAAAAGAAGGCAAATCAAAAAAAGACGTCGAAAACTGGCAGTCACGTTTAGAAAAGAAATTAAAAAAAAACATCTGGCAAAGAGTGGGACGTTTTTGATTATTAACTGAAAAAAAAGGAAAATGATGTACCTAGATTTTTTGCGACAGTTCATAGTCAGAATTCGATATGTTTGCATTGCCATCGACGATGATTAATCAAGAACCAAGAACCTCAATAGGTAGAATTTCATCCTTTGTCATAACTGACCACCCCAGCACCGACTGAATTTGAAATAAAAGGACCAGCAAAAGATTGCTTAGATCTGATTAACAGTTACTTATAATTTAAAGTCAAAGCCCGCAATGTGGACAATATCAATCCACGCACGGATGCCAGAGTTTTTCCCGTCAATAATTTCTTGCATTAGTTGTTTAGCGAAGTAAATTTGGACTTTAATAACAAAATAGTCGGCAGCAACATGGGTATTTACCCTTTACTGAGAGTACCTGATATATCTCTTGACAGAAGCCAATAACAAACATTTGGATTATTTCAGTAGTATAAAACCTTGCCACTATGTTCAGAGACACAGACATGTGGTTACAAGCAAAGTATTTGTTGAAATGAGTTGATGTACACCTGCGACAGAATCAAAGTATGACCGTGTTTCATTTGATGACTGATGCTATGTACGTCGTATGGAGGATTTGTCTAAAGTGGGAATAGGCATCAGACAAACCTTGAGCAGAACGATAGTCAAGTATTCTCTACGACGAGTGTAAGTGAAAATCTTCATTGCCTCTAAACTCCGGTCAAAGTTCGGAGATCGCGTCTTCTTCCAAAGACGGCTGCCCAAATATTTCTCATTGGTAGCTATGCAATCCTGAACGGAGCCTTCATTCAAAAATCCTTTAAAGTTGCTGACTCTTCAGAGCAACCATGATTGAAATCAGTGGAGATTGCCAAATGTTATTCACCAAACCCACTGAGCTTAACTTTGCCCAGAAATAGTACCTGGTGTTTGTTTTTTTTGACACTGGTTGCAGCCGCAGGACAGTAAAGTACCACCAGCAGTCACGGCATTACATATCATGACTACGTAAGAGGACAATATGAGATTTTGATTTCACTTTAGACTAAAGCAATTAAGAAGGACATTTCCGCCCTCTTCAATTGGGCCAACTTCGTGAAGAACTCAGCTTTCAGAAGAGAACACAGAGTATGACATCTTCTTTGCAGAAGTTGGTAATACTGTTGAAGTCAACAGTCTGAAAGAAGCGATCTGAGACTAGTATAAGAAGAAAAAAAAAGATGGTGCACACACCTGTTGTTTTAGACAAAGAGGATGTTTTTTCTCCAGAACAAAAGCAGTCACAAGACACAAGTGAACAAGATAAACGTACAGTCAAGATGATCAGAGTAAAATAACACATCATCGCTCGTCACCTGACAGTAAGATCCACAGGTCTAACTATGGAATATGGTTAAAGACGTCAAATCGATCAGCGTAGTAAGAAGCGAAAAGACAAATATTTGTATAATGGCCTTCGAAGGCAAGTTGGAAGAGTATCTGAAAAGATTTCAGGAGAAGATGTGCTAATATCAAAATCTATAAAAGGAGATATACGTCTCAAACTTATTGCCACTCTATATGTTGTATGCCTGTTATATGTACATGTCTATGTCTATGTTTATAAACTGTTTATGCATGTCTGTGTCTATGTTTACAATAGAACTGTTTGCGAGTATGGAGTGTCTATATACAACACCTGCGCTTGCTTTATATCTATCCCTTCCTGTTGTATCCTACTCCCCACTTGTACGTTAGCATGTTTGTGTGTATGTAAATATATGCATGAAATATTAGCCATTACATACTGTGATAGTAATCAAAAAGTCGATGCTGGATAGCAATGCAAACAATGTGAGTTAATAGTGCTCAAAAATGGTTTTGAATAGTATAAAAGCGGGTCTTTTGTAATATTCAGAAAGTGGGTTTTGGATAGTTCTCAAAAAGTGTGTTTTATAGTATTCATAAAGCGGACGTTGCATGGTAATCAATCACATTGCGTATGTATGATAATAATCAAAGAGTTGATGATGGATAGCACTCGACTACTGGGTATTGAATAGCATCTAAGACGAATGTATTGGTGAGCATCTAGAGGTCTTAAATTGTTACCAAAGTGGAAACAAACAATGGAAATTATATAAAAAATTATGTACTGAATAGTTCGGGGTATGTGAAAGCACATCTGAAAGCGGATACTGCAAAGCAGGTGTGTGTTCGATATTATATATAATTAGCTGATTGTACTATGTGTATTTAATAGTATATTAAAAAAAATATATGCTGCATAGTAGGAGGGGTGGATAGTCTATCAAAAAGCGGACAATGGATAGAAGAGTGTGTTGATTGAATGTTGGACATGATAAATTTGTGTCCCCATAAATTTCTTACCCATTAATATTTTGGCCCCATAAATTTTCCCACCGTTAAGCTCCCGTTTGACCTCATAAAGTTTTTCTCATGTTAAATTCCAGGTATGACCCCTTAAATGTATGACCCCATAATACCATCCCAGTGTCAAGCTTACAGACATATATAATTATCGTAGGAATTTAAGTGACAGATGTAACTGTTTATGTAAGTAAGCATGTATATGGCCACTTAGTACAGTGTGAAAATAAAGTTCTACCAATAGAAAGGTTACTAGTTGTTAAAATCGTTACGAAGACAAACTCGAAGTATACTTAAACATGCATGTATGTATGACAATATCAAAGTTTTAAAATAAAGATGTTAAAAAATGTTAATAGGTATATAAAAAGGTAAAGGTGAAAGAGAAACACTTAAAGAATATAATGTATCGGCTCTCATCTCCAAATATAAATTTACTGTGAAACTAATGTTGCATCAGCTGGCGTCAATTCGTGTCATGAACTTAGAAAGTTCCATTTAAATTATAATATCTGAGAACAACATTAATAGGTGTGAAAGAAAATCTGAAAAACAAACCATGATATATAGTGGTATCTAGCTTGTAAATATAGCTACGTTAACCCAAACTATCGACTCCTCAAACTGACATGCCACGTCCATTGGCCGTTCGAGATTCTTTTGTATTTAAATTTCATAATAAGACAACAAATGAATAACTTTTCCTAATATATTTGTCAAAAAGGTAAATAGAGAAGTTTTCAAGGCACCACTGGATTATTGTGAGGGTAATATATTATAAGAAGCTTATGCTGATATGTGTCTTAAAATGACTAGTTTTTTTCATTACTGAATCATAAATCGTTATTTCCCACCTTTTGCGCAACAATTATTTTTATTAACAAAATATTTGTATCTTTTAAATTTGTCGCATATTGTATGGTACTGGTTTCACTTTATGACTTAGCTAGGAATATTTTCTCACTACTATACAAGGGAGTGGTGGGGTCTATGGAGATTCGTGCAGACATTTTTTCCCCAGATTTAAAAGCATAAATAATTTTACAGTGTATATAGATCGTTGCATATACATTTTTTTAAAAAAAATGACGGTGTTACCGTTATTTGAAATTACAGGTCAAATGATATAGAATAATCATGACATGGTGACAGTCATGGTCATGTATGACAAAACTTATTCACTCAAAAATGCTCCACAACTTCCACAGTATGTCGAGGGCGGGATAGTGGTGGTGGTGGTAGGCGCTGTATCTTCAAGTAATAGTACTGTTCCATTTCCTAATGCAATGTTTACAATGTTTATCTTTTTACAAGGTGGGATGGGGGCTCTTTTCTAAACTTCAATGCAAATACCCCGAAATTCTTTCTCGTTAGATCCGTTATTTGCTTAAAACACGTGTTGTAAATGTGAACGCTTGTATAATGTATGAATAAATGCAATGAAAAGGAGTCGAGAACTATGAAAGAACATGCAGCAAATAAAGCATGATATTCATGAACCCTTCTCGGCTGCTCCCCCTACTACCGGGATAAAATCTATTCCTATTCCTAATTGACACAGCTCTTACCAAACCCCACCCACCCACACTCACCCACACTCACCCACACCCAAGGACGACAAAAGTTGGGAGCACAGGGATATATCCTCTGTAAAGGGGTGCGTGCGGAACAAAACTTTTTTAATTTTTTTTTTAAATTTGTTTGAACATGAACTAGGGAAGGACTGGATGTTTCTTATATATCTATTTACTTTGTGACAAAACTACCGTATGGTAATTGCATTTGGATATATGCATTTACTTTGTGACACGACTACCCTAAAGTAAATGCATTTGGATATATGCATTTACTTTGTTACACGACTACACTATGGTAAATGAATTTTGATATATGTATTTACTTTATGACGAGACTACCATTTGGTAATTACACTGCAAAATCTTCGGATTTAAATCGGGATCATTGTCACATAAGATCTTAAGTTCGAGTTAATTGCAGGCTCTTCCAGTTAAAAATTTGCTCTTATTTCCAAATCACACGACGATCAAGCAATTGCAACACAATCAAATATTTCTCCTTCATAGGTTAGGACTTGCAAGTACAGTCTTTTGCTCTAGGAAGCAATTTATCAGATCTGTAAATCCATCAGATCACATTCGAGGAATTATGCAAACTAGAATTTACAACACTTTTTATAAATTTACAAAATGCAATTTTCATTTCAGTTAAATGTTATTTGGTCTGCCAAAAATGTATAAAAAATTACTTTCACTAGTGCTTTACTTCTTATTGTAAATTCATTATCGCATATAGACGCATATCGCATTATCGCATATAGACGCATATCGCATTATCGCATATAGACGCATATCGCATTATCGCATATAGACCAAACGAGATCCAGAAGACTTAATAGGTTTTATTAATGTGATATTGTGCGGTTAGTCACATCAATAAAAGAGAACAAAATAGTTGATGTGGTAGCTAGAACAAGATCAAAGTTTTAAAAAAGAAGTCAAATAGAGGACTATTTTCTCTGTATTCTTTCCATAAAGCAGAATATTTCCAAATGGTCAAAGAAGTATGAATTCACTAACCAATACTAGGGAAATAAGATATAGAAAAGCTGATTTAGGAATTTGTCTTTTCTTCTCTTTTGTCTGATGCCGTCAAAGTACATAATTGCAGAATAATGCCAAAGAATGACCATGATATTCCGACCTTGTCTCCTTTTCAGATATGATAAATAGCTCTCCTTAGAGATATCCCTCAAGATGACCATATGATAGGTCAGTTTACAATATCATTTTTGTTTTCTCTAACCAAGGCCCTCTGTTACAGCTAATTAGTTTAGGAAGCTGCTATGCGATAAATTATATTTCTGTCGGCTCTGACATTTTATATTAAGTGCCAAATGCTTACCAAAAAAATCCTGCTTTAGAACAATGCATGCCAATAGCCTTCAATTAATTAGCTTTTTATTTCACAAAAATCAAACGTTAAATATTTGACACGATGAGAACACCCTAACTCCTATCCTCATCCACTTGTCTTTCCACAATTTTCTTCTTTGATTCAGTTTCGATGCATGATGCTGAGAATAATTTCTTCAATGCCGCGTTGTATGCTCTATGTAGCAATATCACAAGGAGAAAGAACTATTCTTTCAGATTTCATATAATATCCCATAGGAAAACGCGGAAGAAACATAAATTGTTGTCGGACATACTGCTTAAATCTGTTTTGCCAATAAATAATCATTAAATTTATTCCACAGGTTCAAAGTACAAAAGTTATAACAAAATATTCAAAATTTACCTCGTGTATAGTAATACAAAGAAGCGCCATGTGACAGCATTAATTTTTTATAAACAAAACTTTTGGAGATATTTAAATGCTAATTTTGAAGTCGTTAAGCAGTTAATTACAGCTCATCTATGATACCAAATTTTTACATTGCTTCCATGGTATCAGTTTTACTGACTGTGGATACAGACATAATGCAGAGAGAAAAAATTTGGCTGTAATGCATATCGGAACAGTTCTGCTCTTTGTGATAAATTGGACAGTCAAATAAAACGCTTGTTCAATTTTCAAAATAATATCACAAGAACAGGATGTTTACTTGAAAACAGAAAAAGTTTTAAGACCCTCCAATAGTAGAATAATGTTGAATTTTCTATCGAATTTATTAATGTATAGGTATGCTTAACCAATATCTTGTCTTATACGCAAGTATTTTAATTTCATGTTAAATTTATTCTTAATAAAATAAAATAACTATCAAGCACTATACTGCCTACATTCTTATCACAATTTCAAACGTTTAAATAGATCTATTATTCGCCATCTGATAATGGATCTGTCCATTATTCACAATTTGATATTGTATCTGTCCATTATTCACCATTTGATGATGGATCTGTCCATTATTCACCATTTGATAATGAATTTATTTTGAAACAAAATCAGATTTATGTAAAATATCACTATTGTATTGACGCACGACAGTGTTTCTGTTTTGTTAGGGCTATGCTCACGTGTAAGTGTTAAACCAAATAGCTTTGGTTAGTTTTTGTTGGGCAATGAGAGTATAATGTCTCGCATAATGACACAACATGGTAGCAGAACCGGTCTGGTCTGGAGACGTACCTTGAACATATGCTACAGTGCGCTAACCACTGTAGTTGTGTTTTTTTCGATTTTTTTGTATCGTAGCTGTAACAATTTGAGTCACATCGCTAGATGCATGCAGTGTCGTAGTTTATAGCAGTCTTACACTGGGGCATCATGCCTAAGACATGTAGCATCATGTCCCACATAGTCATATGACCTTGACAACAGTCCGACCAGTCTAAAAACTAACCTCTTATTGCTTATGGCCAGGCGAGGCAGCTGCCTGTAACACTTTTATAATTCTTTGATTTGTCTCGGCCGAGGTTTCGAACCAGCGACCTCGGCATCCGAGGCGGACACCATAACCACTTAACTGTGCAAAATGTGCCGTACTGATAAATAAAATACCCCAAACCGGAGAGCGAGCATATCTGTAACTACATTCATTATTTGTACTGATGTCTATTCTTCTATGCCCAAATGCCTCTGTTTGCGTGTGTGTGTGCGCGCATATATATATATATATATATATATATATATATATATATATATATATATATATATATATATATATATATGTATATATATATATATATATATATATATATATATATATATATATATATATATATATATATATATATATATACATATATACATATATACAGATATAGATATATATATACATAAATATATATATATATATATATATATATATATATATATATATATATATATATATATATATATAACGCTGAATTGCATGTTCAATTTCGATCAAATGTTTGTATTTTTCTGTCCTTAACACTTGACACCTGCTTTCAGTCACATGTTTTCGTGTGCATTATATTTTAGATGGTATAGATTATGCTTGGGTATGCTTTTATCTATACTGATAGAATATATTGTCCACATGTAAATTGAATTTATAGGCATCATGTAAATATGGGTTTTTTAAAGAGCAATCTCTTATGGTAAAATGTATATATAAGCAGGAGCCCCGAGTGGCCTAGTGGCTTTGCTGACTGTTACGAATCACTGCCATCTCACCTCAACGTGAGTTCTAGTCCACGCTCGGCTAACGTGGGTAAGTGAGAAAGCCTGCCAGGAGCTTCTCGTGGGTCGCTGGTTCTTTCCGGGGATTTCAAGGTTTTTCCTCCACCAATACTAGCCGCCATGAATAGCCTATCTTGTACTGAAAATAGGCGTTAAACCTTATAACTGCAACAACAAATAAGCAATCTACTTTAGCAATAACATGAATGACTTGTTACAAACTTTTGCTACCAATTTCCTTACATCGAGTACCTTGATGTCCGCTTTGATCTCGTCATCGAATGATAATATTCTGACGAACGTCATATCTATTCTTTGTCCTGAAAATGTGACTGTCAGAGAAAATTCTCTATTTAGCACTAGCTGATTTATGGGGCAATTTCGTCGTCAACAGAAATAATCTCTTCGCGACATCCAATACCCCTTCATATTCCTCGATTGACGAAATTGCCATCTGGAGAGAGTAGCAATTATGTCAGCAAGCAGACTACAAATTCGTGGTTGCAGACGACATAATTCGTGGTTCCATTTGACAAATATGGTTATTTGAAGCTGTATCATTTTCCTTCCAAGCAACACCTACTTAAGAATGTGATACTTAATAATTCAATTTTATAAACCACAAACAATGGAGGAGACAATGCAAGAAGAGAATCCAAACGTTTAATGCATTCAATTCATATGGGAAAGAATCGCAACTTAAGTTAAATCATTTTTACCTTGCATTTCGTTGCTGGGGAAAAGAGATATAATTATTAAGTGTGTCTTTGTATTAGGGTAATTTATTGCTTTGCATTTCCAACTTTTTCTTTGGAAAATTCCGAATAATGGCAAAAACTCTACCCCAGTCAGGTCATTTAAAAATAAATCGAAAAGGAAACTGAATATAAAATGGTCGCATGTTTGGATTGTTTTAACCCATTTGGAAGGAAGGTACTGAGTCCAGAAAACCCTTGGCCAGTGAAGATTTATCTTAAATAAAGTTTACTGTGTCAGCAAGATATTATAATGTAAGTGTTACATATCTAAATAATAGTTTCACCTTTACGACTCATACATTTTTCTCCCATACCATATAATTGGTTTTGACTAATCTCTGTTTCCATCGTCTTGAAAATGTTTGCCTGTTCATGCAAATCGAGGAGGCTCATACAAAACAATTCCAATTCTACCTTATGGTTTCAAATATATCACAAAATGTTCGTAAAGTATTCAATTGCCTACTTAGGCTTAAGAACTGATGCAAACTATCAAAACAAGTTTCATATTTGGCATATTTCTCCCGTGATATCCTATAATCATGTGTAAATCATAGGTCTCTCTTAACTGATGTGTAAGTTCTTTTGCCAACGATTCCCTAAAAAGAAAGGATAAATGGCTCCTTTTGATGTTTTTGTCTGGTCCATTTGCAATAATTACAGCTCTTAGAAATAGACTCGTAATTAGAAATGGCAACAGTTAAATCATGAAAAAGAAGGAAAAGCTAAGCCAAGGTTCAGCTGTTGTCATGTTCCCCCCCCCTATTTATGCCTCTGGCTGGTACCAATATTTTCTAGCTTTCGTGGTTTGAATTAATTTCTTCTCCACGCTTGGTTATATTATTCTGGGATATATTGTTCTCCTATTTCTTCTCATAAAATGAAATAGATACATTTATGGACACATTAACAACACACATTTAATAATCATATGATCACATATACGCGCGTGCGTATATTTGTGTGTGTGTGTGTGTGAGAGAGAGAGAGAGAGAGAGAGAGAGAGAGAGAGAGAGAGAGAGAGAGAGAGAGAGAGAGAGAGAGAGAGAGAGAGAGAGAGAGAGAGAGAGAGAGAGAGAGAGAGAGAGAGAGAGAGAGAGAGAGAGAGAGAGAGAGAGAGAGAGAGATTTGGTTTTGTGCTTTACCGAAGAGAAGCACAAGTAACGAAACAACTGCAGTAAAGTGTCTTGCCTTAGGACACACCGATGACCAATATAGCCGACATAAACTGCTTCTATGGTAGGATTCGAACCAGTTCAGGATTTACCATTGTGATTAGGTGTGCTTAAGCACAAAGGCCCTTTTGGCCAAAGGGTTTATCTTTTTCGCAAAACAAACCAAACATTTACGATGAATTTCATTGCAATGGGCCTCATAACTTAACAGGACTTCATTTTGTGCTAAATCCGGCACTGATTCTAGCCCATGTATTTTTGTTCGTATGTCCGGCATGATTAAAACCACTGAGTCAGCTAGGCTTCTGCTTGCATCAACTGACTATTTCTCCACTCAGGAAATCACATTGGACTAATTTTGCATCAGAAAATCTTCACAGTTAAGTATTTATAGATTTAGAAGTGAATACCGTTCAGTACACGTTTTAAATCTTCACTTTCGATTTATCTTTTGTCAGAACTATTGTTCCTCGCTTTATAAACAGTTACCTCGGTATAATTCGGGATGGAACAAAAACTTATCTTGGATCACAAAATGCACATGCAGATGCTATCTCTATGCTAGATGCATTAAACAATGCTCGATTGGAGTACTCCAAATAATGAGGCGGTAAAATGAATAACCTTTTCTATGGAAATATATTCATTAATTTCTTTCGATTTTTAAAGACTGGGGGATTATTCTATAATTATCGTCAAATGTCCCATTCTACAAATTGTGTATAAAAGGTATCAAGAGAGAGAGAGAGAGAGAGAGAGAGAGAGAGAGAGAGAGAGAGAGAGAGAGAGAGAGAGAGAGAGAGAGAGAGAGAGAGAGAGAGAGAGAGAGAGAGAGAGAGAGGGGGGGGGCTTAAAAGTTATTTCCTTTAGTATTTGTACACGTGATTGTTCAATATCAAAGAAGACAATAGTCTCATTCAACCTGACTCTTTGGAAACTCTCACATCTACACCAGACAAAAATGGGAATCCTTTTTAAAAAACTAGAATTCCAAAACCGATCTTTTTCATTTAGGCATTGCTGCAGCCCACATGAAAGAACTACATACCTCAAACGTTCAAAAGGTTGAACACATGCAAGAACTAATCACCTCCTAAACTGAGGAACTTCAAAACGAGGTGCTCCAAAGACAATGATAAATTTGAAGTTTTGCAAAGACATACGTAAACACATTGTTGCGAAGAATATTAATTTAAAATACAACTAGTGCCTGTATTATATTCGCTTTAGCCTGTCAGCACAACAAATAATGTAAAGTGGTAAAGTCTGCAACTCTTTCATTAGATTTTTAAAATACATGCATGTCCGACAAGCTGGTTAACGGATTGATAATATATAAAATGATATAGAGAACCGCCAGATAGCAGCAGTTTACTTAACAGCGATGGTGCATAATAATTGTCCCTTTTATAACGGAGATCTCACTGAACCATGGGAGAAGTCTGGCTTTATGAAACTATGAAAAATTACTACAGAAATCATACCTCAATGCATTATACAGTTTCCTTCTGAATTCCCTTAATGAAACGTGGGAAGCTCTGTGTGTGTGTGTGCGTGCGTGCGTGCGTGTGTGTTTTACTTTTTAATATATTTATGTTGCTATTATTTTTGTCAAGCTTTCCGTTTTGAATGTAGGTTTCATCTACTGCATTTTCAGAGATGTAGAATAGGCTTCGTATGAAATTCAGTATGAGGCGACTCAGTGATTATCGTGCCAGACAGTGCCGGATTAAACTCTGTGAAGGCCCCTATGTCATGATCAAATTAATCTTTTTTTTTTTGATCCGTTGTCTCAGGGCCCTTAATAAATTGTGGGGCCCATAGGTCTGTGCCTACTCTGATTATTTGGTATTCCGGCACTGGTGCCAGATTTGCAACTGAAGTGTGCGGTTCGAATCCTACCATTAGATCATCCCAGGTCGGCTGCAATTATGCGTATTTGAGCAACACACTTTACTCCAATTGACTTGACACTATATAGCCTATCTGTGTTTCTGTGCCGTAAAATACCAAAAATGATATAAAACCAGACTCTAACCGAGGCGTCAGCTCTAAAATTCACTTCCTCAAGTGATCTTGACTAAATTGGTGGAGGGCTAGTCAGGGAAGCATTTTTGCATATCAAATTAGCTTGAAAATACATATAATTACCATAAAAAGCGTATTCAGCTTTTGAAAAATATATCTATGTAATGGGATATCAGTGAACTAGTAAATTTCTCACTGAGGTTTTTCGTGGGTGACATAACTCTGGAAGGTGGAATAGAAAAGAATGGAAAAGAGGGGGGAGAATTGAAAAGGAGACAATTATAAAGCTATTTCATGATCTTACTATTTCAGGTGCAATTTTAACAGTGAAACAAAAGTGTGCAGTTTGCAAAGCTAGTGACTTCGTTAAAGGGACAGGGTTAAATCACTAATTTGGTTCTAAGGGTAAAACAAGAACAAAATAACCTATAAAAATTAGAATATATACACAAGAAATAAATCAATAAATTCAATAATGTTTATATTATTTTTAAGTTCATATTGTTAGGTGAAGACGAGTAAGGGGTAATGGTGGATATAACTGTTATTTCTTGATCGGAATGCAAATTCTGGTTATTCAATTTAATCTTAGCCTGTATATCCGCGTTTAAAGTGACAACCATGATGAGCCTTTATTTCAAATAAGGATTCCTATTGTACCGCAACACGCTTGAAAAACACAAATAAGAGAAGTATTATGTTATTGTACGACAACCAATTATTCTCTAATTTCCTTTCTCAGTAAACTGATACCATATCCTATTTTCTGGTGGCACTATAGCCTGGATGACCTTTGACCCAATCGGCGTAGTAAGGTGTCCTGAAGACAGCTATATTCACTTTTGCGGAAATTAAAACCTTTCAGAAGAAAATGATAGCCAAACAAAATTGGTGTTCATTCTATTTGCATTTCCGAATAGTTGTATCAATCATATTGTAGCCAAGCAATAAATGATCTGATTTACGTAGTTCTGCTTGTACCAGGAGAGCGCAGAAAGGATAGGGTTTCTTTCACAAATCACACGATACAACCATAGAAAGCATTAGAAGGAATTTAATTGTAAGGAGAGGAACTGATTTCTGATTTTGAAATTAATCATTCTTTTAAAGAGCTACTGAAATTCTTGTATAACGAAGGCTGCACCGGGCAGAAGAGTTTTTATTTGAAGAATTTAAATGGAAGCAAAGGGTGTGTAAAATTATATAATACCGAATGCAAGGGATCCCTCAATTTGTATCGTCTCCTCTTTTAGTACCAAAGTGAGATCATCCTGTTTACGTATTTACCATCACCAAGACAGCACGTGACTTTATGAAGGAAGGTAACTTCATCTACTTAATGCTTACCGCCGACATTTGACTTTTTGACTTGGGCGCAAGGTCAAAGGTCTACACGCGGCGCGAGGGTGTAGTCGAATCGTCTGTATAAAACTGTATAAAGAGGAAAGAGGAGACAAACATATTTACGCTGTAATTCATGCGTGAAGGAATATTCTTTTAGATTCTTTGAAAGAAAGAGCAAGAGAAGCTATGCGATGATTAAAGAATGTTCCAGTATGGTTCTGTCTTTATTATTAATAGGTGTTTGTTAATAGATGTGAGTCTCTCTTGGTGAGGTCGACATTATTTTCATTTTTAATTATGACAATATTGCTATAAACTACATAAGTTGTATACTCTTTCATGAGACCACTAAGGCATTCATCTGCAAAAAATAGTCGCCTTAGTGATCATTCCATGCTTTCAAATTTTTAGTGTAAGTACTCATTCAAATTTTTAGTGTAAGTACTCATTTGCGGAGATGGTTACAGACAGTGTAAGTATATACATTCCAAAGTATGTATGTATGTATGTATGTATGTATATATATATATATATATATATATATATATATATATATATATATATATATATATATATATATATATATGTATGTATGAGCTTTGCATAATACCGTCACCTTCAAGTCATGCAAGATGACATTCTGTATTCTATGCCCATGGCGTGGAAGAGAGCCAGTACAATGTTTGATATGGTGAATCACATCAAACAATTACAGGCAGCTCTATACATCATATGCAATTGAATCCAAGACAGTTTGCGAAACGTTTTTAAAAGGTGATAATAAAATGCCCTTTTGTTAATGGAAATTGTAAATTAGAACGAGATCTCGGAAATTTTCCCCGTTTGCAAAATTTCGGGTTTTCAACAGGATCCCATATTGCACTGAAAGAAAATTTAATGCAGTGAAAATTAACGGTTACTTCATATTCTCCCGAGGTAAATTTTGTCATTTCTATTTTTTGTTCTTTCAGAGGACTCGGACAATATATTCAAAGGACGTAATTTAAATTCTCAAGACAATTTGTTCACATACTTAATTTAGTCTAAATTATTTCAGTTTTGGTTTTAGTTTTACTTATTTCAGTTTCGTTTAGTGGAATAAAGTTGACTTTTGTTTAAATACAATTAATTGCCGCTTAAAAAATTACAAAGCTGAAGGATTAGGGCGAAAATAAAACGACTTAAAAGGGTGATTGCATTCATAACGCATATACTTGCTTATAAGTCGGGTCAGTCAAACTGCAAACAACACAGATCAAATATGCTGTACCATAAACTGCATACAGATCAGTGTCTCTTTTGTTTGGGTTGTGTTGATTCCTCCCAAGAAACTTTACAGGCCCAGATCTGTCGGCGCATTATGCAGGTCTGGGTCTGTACAGTTTACAGTTGGTCTTGTC